>VYZW01042811.1:4868-23564 GCA_013401315.1 Balaeniceps rex | reverse complement strand
TTCAATCTTTCATGGGAAGGGAACCTAGATGAGATTATCTAGCACCCTGTTCAAATGCATCTTGAAAACAACCACATCCCTGGGGAGGTTGTTACAGTGAATGTTACCAGTCTGTCCACATATTTCTTGAATTGTGGGGAACAGAACTGGACACAGTGCTCCACATGTGGCCTGACAAGTGCTGAGTGGAGTGGAATGATCACTTCTCTATCTCTGCTAGTAATGCCCTTGCGGATGTAGCCCAGGATCCAATTTGCTTTTGCTGAGGCAGTGGTGCACTGCTGACTTATGTTCAGCTTGTTGTCCACCAGGACCCCCAGGTCCCTTTCAGCAAGGCTTCTCCCCAGCCACACAGATCCTAGCCTGTACTGGTCTCTTCAGTTATGTCTTTGTTAAACTTCATGCAGTTCTTGCTAGCCCACTCTTCCAGCCTGTCCAGGTATCTCTGTAAGACGGCTCTGCTTTCTGACACGTCCACCTCACCCAGTTGAGCATCATCAGAAAATTTGGTGAGGGTGCTTTCAATGCCATTGTGCCCAGATCATTTATGAAGATGTTGAAGATCGTGGGGCCCGGTATTGATCCCTGGGGGACCCCACTTGTGACAGGCTGCCATCCTGAGTCAAAACCACCTTTCACGACTGTTTGAGTGTGGCCTGTTAGCCAGTTTGCTATCCATCTCCCAACCATCTGTACCTTGCCAGCTTGTCCAGGAGAAAGCTATGGGAAGCGGCAATGAATGCTTTGCTGAAGTCCAGGTAAACAACATCCACCGCTCTCCCCATGTCAACTGCAGATGTTACCTTGTTGTAGCAGGTGATCAGGTTAGTCAGGCATGATTTGCTTTCGATAAATCCGCACTGGCTTTTCCCAATCACCTGCTTCATTTGGTTAGTAACAGTTTCTAGGAAGACTCATTCCATTACTTTCCCAGGGATTGAAGTGAGACTAATGGGCCTGTAGTTTCCTGGGTCCTCCTTTATTAGTGACTAGTTTCCCTGCCCTGTTTAGAAATGAGCCTATGTCTTCTCTGTGCATCTGCTCATGTATGTTGTTGTTCTTGACATCTTTAGACAATTTCAGTTCTAGATGAGCCTGACTTACCTCCTAACTGCATCTCTGCATGCCCTAGCATGTAGTCGTCGACAGATATTTGGCTGCCTTTGCATAGCTGGTATGCATCTTTTTTGCTTTTAAGCACACCCAAAAGATCAGGAAGAATGAGTGGGCATTTCCTGCCCCATGTATACTATGAAAGATGAACCAAGTTCTTGATGGAGATGGGGGTCAGAAATGAGAATGGGGTCTTTCTTTGTTTCCCCAGCTGTTACAGCTTCACAGTGTAAGCTAAGGCAATTAGTTCATGCTGTTGCAGCTACCAGGAGATGCAGCTGCCTCTGGAGCAGGTCAGTGATGAAGGCTGGAGAGCATAAGGATTCATTCCTTCAGTATGCTGCCATACCCAAGCAGAACTGCTCATTTTCAGCAACTCCTAATTCAGTTGAAAGAAGAGAAAGCCTGTTATTGAATATGATCATTAAAAATAATTTCCTTGACTCACAGGGTATATCCTCCCTTTTGCTTTTCAAAGGCCTGTGAAAGTTAGAGATTTCAATATTTTGGGAAAAGTTTAAGGAACTTTAAAACATAAAATATTACATAATTTAGGCTTGAAAACCTATCTTTTTTTTTTCTTTTTTTTTCCTGCTGTTTTAAATTCCCAGGCCAATGCTTTGGATTGATTTCCAACTTCTAAATGCATTTTGAATGATGAAAAATACACACATTGGCCTTAATCAGACCATATGTTCTGGCTGACAAAGTTGCATGTGACAATGTCACAAATGCAGCTTTCTGCCACTAGCAAAGTGAGTCAGAGTTCATAATATCATCCTGGAGCCTCCCTGTGCAGTTGATGGGGTGAGGTAGCCACCAAGCAAGATGACCATGAGTGTATCACTTGCACACAAGAGCAGAGACCTGCCTATAACCAGTGAGTACAAAACATAGGGCACAGTTTCACTCTTAATCTTTCCTTGGTGACTGCACTCACCTCTCTCCCAGCTACTTCTTGAACTTCTCCAACTACTCAAACCAAGCCTGTGTCATCCTTTCCTGAAGACAGACATCTAGCTGAGCAGAGTTTATACTTTTAAGAGTGAAATAATCACAGATTTTAAGCTTCCCTTTTGCCAATCAGCATAAAACTTAGAGCTCTCAACCAGAGGTAGGAGGTGTGGACTCAGTTCCTCGCTCTGCCACTTTTCAAGAGAAGACACTGTCCTCTGAAGCTGTGCTGCTCTTCAGCCAAGAGTCCAAAAGCCATGGAGGCAGGATAGTAAATAAGGAACTTTAAGCAAACGGTTATAAGTGCCAGGTGAACATGGGGCAACCTGGTCTCTGTGTCTTAACTTATTAACCTAATGACTGTATCACGAAATACATAAGCAGTCCTGTGAGAAGACAGAAGCTCCCCAGAGCTGCCTTGACTAGGCAGAAACCAGACTCTGTCTCGGCGCATGTGTTTTGTGTTCTTGTCTGCCATGGCCCAGTTTCTAAAGTATAGAAATGGGAGACATCTTCTTTTCCCTGGATGGTCTGTTCTCCTCTGGTTAGCATATTTTCCAGGAATATGGGTTTGACTTCCTTCAGGCTGAAGAGGGAAGTGAAAAGTGGTCTCCTTCATCCAAAGGATGTAGCTCTTACCAATAAGAGCTACCTCTTAACCAGGCATTCAGTGCTGCACCATAGTGGTAGCTCAGCACCAGCTGTTCAATGGTTCATTTCTGTATATGATCTGGTTGTACATATAGGAACTTAATATGTTTCAGGACAAAGAAAGCCATTAACTTAATGATTGCATGTTTACATGTCTCATTACAGCTGATTGTTCTACATTTAGAACTTATAAACAGACACACACTTCTGCAAAGCAAGTAAAAAATATTTGTGTATTCATCAATGTTACTTAACATGTTGTTTTATTGTGCTCTTTGTTTCCTTACCAGTATCTACAGTTGATTCCTTCAGCATTTTCAAGCATTCTTGTTTATATTTGTTCCATCCAGTAGTGGTTTTTTCCAGCAGAGATCCTTTGGCCTGTGAGTGAAAATACTGAACATAAGGAAAATCAATTAGAACCCTGTGGTCTTTTACTGGCAAGTTTATTTCCATTATGAGGAGAAGAGAGGAGAGGAGAGGAGAGGGGAGGGGAGGGGAGGGGATTCCTTCTCCAGGAAACTATTAGTGAAATTTCTTCAGTTGCTGTCTTTGCCTGAGCAGATGTATTGCCATGCTGCTATATTACCACAGAAAACTATTCAACTAGTGTATAGTCCCTTTTAAAAAGTCCATGCAGGTATTTAATTGCTAGGACCTGTGAGGGTGCACCAAAACCATTGGCATTTCATTCCTCCACTGTAGAAAATGGGTGCTTATCTTCACAAATTTTACAGTCTTTCCAGGCTTTTTACAGTCAATTTATGCCAAGGTCACCTAGTACTTCTTGTGTATTTATGTTTCTGCTAGATTAATTTAGGAATCTGGTGGATCAAACACACCTGGCTGAGTAGTACAGTAAAAAATTTAATAAAGGAGTAGTAAATAATCAATACTATTTAGCTACTAACACCTTTTCTCCAGTGCATTCTGTACTCCTGCCCAGCACTTCAAAGACCACTTCTTTCTCCAACAGCTGCAATTGTGCCATAGACATCTTTCTTTTCCTCTTTTTTTTTGAGAAAACACAATTGTAAATCTTTGTTTTACTTGTTCATCTGTACCACCTATTTTGCCTTTTTTGCCTGGACAGGGCACGGTTTTGCTGTCCTCTTGTGTCCATAGGGGAGAAGAGTCTTTGCCCTCAAGATTTCTCACATAGTGAAACGGAGCATTATTTTTATCCATGCCAAAATTTTCTCCTTATAAAACATCTCACACAAATGGATTTTTATGTCCTGAGTTTTTGTAGGCATATTTTTGTTTGTTTGTTTTAGATATTTTCAAAGCTGGTTTTGCCTAGGCCTTCCTGTTACAGTGACGACCCCAGAGGAGATCAAGAATTCCTTTAAATTCTGAAAAGCTAGATTTCTGGAGAGAATATGATCTGGAACAATTGCATTGATGTGATCTGTTTAGAGACAATAGAAATAAAAGCACTTCAAGAACAATCTCCCTTTTACTAGTGTAGCCTTGAAGACAGGCTGAACTTTGGACTTAGCCAGTTTAATGACAGCAGATTCTGCGGAGTCCCCTCTGGTGTCTGGAAATCAACCATCCTGTGATTACAAGAGCTGCCTACTCCTCTTGGCTGCTCCTATGCTGCAGGCTCCTGGCTCCTTGCTCTGGCTCTTTCTCTTTGCCTGCTCACCCTGTGCTGTGTTCTGGAAGCTTCTGTCCCCAAATGTGTTTTGCTGTTCCTAAAAGCAAGAACAATCCACCCTCAATCCGCAGGGTCCTACCGGACCTATCAACGACTCTCTTCTTTTCTGGGTGAAGATAAGCTGAGAACACAAAGCAAAAAAGTGTGTTGGTGTCTAAATGGGCACTTGCTCTGACGGACGAATTCTGGCTGATTGTATGGGAGAGGACTGCTGCATTTATAAGGTATGGATGGCACTGTGGCCGCAGAAACACACAGAAGAAACGCAGAGGTTTAGGGGATTGTCAGTGCTGTTCAAAAAGGGAATGAGAGAAGAGGCTTAGGAGCCCTGCTTGGACACGCTGACCTTGAGTCACTCCCTTGGCACTAGGACACAGATAAGCAGAAAGGAAAGAGACACCTAGATGTTAGCATGAAAGGATGAGATCAGGGATGTAGATCAACAGTTGTTAGCACAGAGGGAAGAATTAAATTTGTCTCCACTGATGAAATTACACCTAATATAAAATTTGCTCGGCTGTAGAAAAAAAAAAGATTTCCCAGCTATAGACAGATTTTAATAATGATTTTATATATAGTGTGTGATGTGTTTAGGATGTGGTGGACATCTGTCTCATGCACCTTATCAATATAAGGGTTGCAATTGTCCCAAGGGCACTCTCATATTTTAAGTTGCTCTCTGTAAATATCCAACTTTCTGAACACATCTTTATCACACAACACTCTGACTGCAAAGGCCTTTAAGAGGGCCATAGTAGATAATTATTGTCTAGAAAAGGAATGGCTAAAAATCATAGAATCATAGAATCATTTCATTGGAAAAGACCTTAAAGAGCATCGAGTCTAATTGTACCTGTCCATTACTAAACCGTGTCTCTGAGCACCTCATCTACCCGTCTTCTAAATACCTCCAGGGATGGTGACTTGACCACTTCCCTGGGCAGCCTGTTCCAGTGCCTGATAACCCTTTCAGTGAAGAATTTTTTCCTAATATCCAATCTAAACCTTCCCTGGCACAGCTTGAGGTCATTTCCTCTCATCCTATCGCTTGCTACTTGGGAGAACAGACTTACACCCATCTCACTACAACCTCCTTTCAGGTAGTTGTAGAGGGTGATAAGGTCTCCCTTCAGCCTCCTCTTCTCCAGGCTAAACAACCCCAATTCCCTCAACCGCTCCTCATAAGACTTGTGCTTCAGACCTCTCACCAGCTTTGTTGCTCTTCTCTGGAAATGTTCCAGTGCCTCAACATCCTTCTTGTAGTGAGGGGCCCAAAACTGAACACAGTACTCAAGGTGCGGCCTCACCAGTACAGGGGAAGGATGACTTCCCTGGTCCTACTGGTCACACTATTTCTGATACAAGCCAGGATGCCGTTGGCCTTCTTGGCCACCTGTGCACACTGCTGGCTCATATTCAGTCGACTGTTGACCAGTACCCCCAGATCCCTCTCTGCCAAGCAGCTTTCCAGCCACTCATCCCCAAGCCTATAGCGTTGTGTGGGGTGGTTGTGGCCCAAGTGCAGGACCCAGCACTTGGCCTTGTTGAACCTCATACAATTGGTCACAGCCCATTGGTCCAGCCTGTCCAGGTCCCTCTGTAGAGCCTTCCTACCCTCAAGCAGATCAACACTTCCTCCCAGCTTAGTGTCATCTGCAAACTTGCTGAGGGTACAATCAATCCCCTCGTCCAGGTCATTGATAAAGATGTTAAACAGAACTGGCCCAAACACTGAGCCCCGGGGCCACTTGCGACCAGCCTCCAACTGGATTTAACTCCATTCACTACCACCCTTTGGGCCTGGCCATCCAGCCAGTTTTTTACCCATCAAAGAGTATGCCTGTCCAGGCCATGGGCAGCAGTTTCTCCAGGAGAATGCTGTGGGAGACAGTGCCAAAGGCTTTACTAAAGTCCAGGTAGACAACATCCACAGCCAATAGGAGAGTTAACTGCAAAATCGCTTGGTGTCATATTAGATTTGGGCTGTTGAAGAAAAGCCCAGTTAGGAGCAAAGCAGTAGAGAAAAGATAATGCTAGATACTGCTTACAGTTCAGTATCAGCATGATGACTTGATCATTATTTATCCAGGGAAAAGAACATCAGCCTAAGCAGTCTGTGTAATATGTCAGCTGGTTTCCTGAAACAGGGCTTTGAGAGGCCGAAGAACACTGTCACTGTAAGTCACCAAAAGTGAAAAATTCACTACTGGTTGAAAATGTTACCAATTGTAATGACCAAATTTTGGAGAGCAGACTAAATATAAGTTCTCTAAAAAGCAACAATCCTTATACCTGGTGATAATGCCAAGGGCTGAGATAAATAACCAGGACAATGTATGGCTGTGAACTTTACCTGTATCTTTTTCTTTGAACATATGTTTGTTGAAAAAATAAAGCAAATCATATTTATTTACTTTTAAAATCAGAATAGTGGAGAATATTAGCCAGCTGTTATATAAGACCACTCTTTCATGCATGTTTTTGCTGTGTGAAATGTTGCCTGCCCAATACTCTGCTTTTAGTCTCTCAGCTAACTTCCAGACACCCTACTTTAAATTCCAGGGAGTAGAAAGACTATCATTATACTTCCTCTGATGGGCTTGCAAGATAAGGAGAGAATATTAACAGCAGCCATGAGAAAGGAATGCATGTTTCCAAAATAAAAAACATCTAGACATTTCCCTCATTAGGCCTCAAAACGCTGGGAGCCAAGGGAGATTCTTCAGATACTCCTGGGTCAGTGAACCTCATTTGAAGAGGCAAAGACATGGAGATGACGCATTTGTAGAAAAAAACTGCTTTATTTAAGGGGTAACACTTCAGTTTCTAATAAACAAATGCATTAAACAGCCTAGGAAATACAAGGAAAGCCTCACAGCAGCTACCTGGTTGCTTGTTTGATTCCATTCCTGGAGATGAGATTGACATACAGTCATGAAGAAGCTCACTCAACAAGAGTGAGGAGCAGTTTAGACATAAATGGCAGTTTCACATCACTTCCTTATGAATTGTCAGTTTCTGCAAAGCTGCAGGCAGAGTCAGATAGCCAATACCTGGTCACTATTGATGTAAATATCTGTGAGGTGCTTGGTTTTCTACCATAAGATTTTCTGATGAAAAACAAATCAAGTCTATATAAAATCAGAGCTGCACCTGACAAAAAAAGAGCTGTCAGCTGTCAGCTGACCTCAAAAGTTAATTTGAAATATAGTTAGAAGAACACATAAAATAATTTAAATTATTAATTAAAAAATGTGCATATGATTGGAAATTAACAGAGGAGCAGACAATGACGAGTTAATAAAGTCCATTTAGATCACAGAGAAACATGAACCCCTCTGCAGAGCATGCACTGTGATAGACCTAATGCAACATTTTACTCCTAGAAGCCACAGCCGGAGGATGTATGTCAGGACTTTTTAAGAATTTATATTTAGTTGTAGAAATGAAGTGACATGAGCCTCCTGTAGACAATGTTGCAGTACAGGGGAGAATTGACATTTCTGGAGTTGTACATACAAGGGAGGATGTTGAAAAGGAGTACAAGACAGTATTAATGACTAGTATTTGTCCCTGGTGCAACTCTGCCTGGATAGTATGGCTAACTCTGATGGGCATACCTCAAAAGAGATGGCGATAAATTTGCAAGTTGTAAGGAAAGTGCTGGAGTGGCCTTAATCATTAAACTAAAAGACTAAGAAATCCCCACAGATTTATCTTATCAAAGAAATGATAAACTGATATTCAACAGCAAACCATGATGACTTGAATGGCAGCAACTTGTGAATTGATCATAAGCTACTTACACAGGGACTACCAATAGTAGCTAAAAAAAGCAAGCTTGGTGTTCATACGTGACTATTCAGTCTGCAGTGGTCTCTACCCTCTCTGGGGGAAATCTATAAGGACATATGTACAGAGAAAGGCTGAAGAATGCTGGAAGTGCCTTGGAATGAGGAAAATCAGCTTTCTTTCCCTTCTTGGATTGAAAGGGATTGATGCAGGTGCCCCAGACAGAAGACTTCAGTGTTTTCTGCAGTGGGACATCCTGTTAAGACTCTTCTGCATTAACTGCACTAGAGAGCTATTCACTGTCCAGTGAGAAGGCAAGTTCTGTGGGCTGGGAATAATGCACTAGACTTAAGAGGGAAGGGGAAATTAAGGAATTGGGACACGTTGGTGTCATATGTCTGTTTAACTAAGTGAAAAGGTTTCAACAAAAAAAATCAAAGAGACAGGCTTGCCTCTGTATCTTACATCCATGTCGCTATTATCCTTCAGAGAGGGGTGCAGGTTCTCTCAGAAAGACAAGGGTCTGCAGGCTGGGTCAATGTGAGGAGTACAGCAATCACTGCTGAGACTGTGGGAGCTTTTCCTGCTTTTGCCACTTTTGGGAGAGGTCCAGTCCTGTGGGTATGTTCTGAGAAGAACCGACAAATTGCTCTCTGCATCTGACATGGATCTGTGATTACAGATCCCAGTGAGGTTTTATTATAATCTAGGTTTTGGGCTACTCAGTGCTATAAAAATTTAGATACAATGCATGCTCAGTGATAGAAATACAAGATTTCAGGTAAATTTACAGTGATTTCAAGCAGTGGCAACATGCAGCTCAGCACAGCTTATGATCTCAGTTTTATGTTTCAGGTGACATTCAGACACTAGCATTTAAACAGGACTTCCGACTCAGAAGAAATTAAACTCCAACATTCAAGACAGAAGCTCAGAAAGTCCACGACCTTTTTCCCTACACTGGACATTTCTTTGCTTCAGGCTATCTGAAGTTTCACTGGTAGCAAATGAACCGCCTCAGCCTGTGAGCCTGGCATCCATCTTGCACCAAAGATCACCCGTACTGAAAGTTAATCAAACTTCCCTGGAAGGGTCTTTCAATTCATTTGGTTTGCTCAGAGCCCACAAACTGCACCAAGATGACACCACTGTTCAAAAATATGTTGGATGCAGCAGAAAACACTGCCTGAAGCTCTCACTTAGGAAGTGGATTATAATAATAAACATCTAAGGCCGCAAACAGACTGGTTTAAATTTATTTTTTTCATAACTGACCATTTTATAATCAGAATTTCACCCTTTTAATTTCTTATACTAAGCTAAAGGTGAAATGATTTGTTTCTGTTTATTCTGACTACGCTATTATGGACAGAAAAAAAACTTCAATTTAGGTATAAACAAGAAATAAGAGCTTAAATATTTACTCATTCTTTCAGCTATGATTATTCTGATTGATATTTTTCATATCTATATAGGTGTTTGGTAGAAAATATGGATATAGTGATTTATGATTGTTATTTCTTTAAATTTTTCTTTTGTATTGAATAACATATAAAGAAATATAACACATATTTCTTCAAACAAGTTGCAGGAATCACTATGACAAAGTAATTCACTGTGATTTATAGTCTTGTTAAGTTTTGCTCTCACGGAAGTAATTGGGAGATTTTCTGTTAGCATTGATAAAACCAGTGCTTTGGTCGAGCTGTGCTGCAGATTTAAGGTGTCTCACAAACCCAAGAGTTGTTTCAGTTCTATATTCATTTATGCAAGAGAAGCTCTAGATTTGAATTATACAAAAGCATTAGGAGTATTTTCTATTAAAAAAAAACAGAATATGTGTCTCCTGGTAACTTTTTCTTCATAAAAAAGCTAGGAACACAACTACACTCTCTACAGCACATACACATGCAAACCCACTTCCTTAGTAACCCAACTAAATGGAGGATGAGTGGATAGAAATACCTTATTACTTTCAGTTTAAAGTAAGCTTGTCAATTACACTTATTCTTGTGTACCCTTATTTCATAGAAATGTACCCTAAATCTATAGATGAATGGTATTCAGATAAATTGAAATTTACTACATCTTAGTAATTTTTTTTAAGTTTATTGAAATCAAGGTTGATATTAATAAATAAATAATAATGATTAGAAACATAACAGAAAATTTCCTTGAAGTGAATTACACTGAGATATTTTGTCATTAAATTTCTAAAACTGTTCCAAATTATAAGACAATATAGTCAAAGAAGTAAGCATTCAGAGTTTTTTAACAGATTTAGAAAAAAAAGTGAATAGTTCAGCAGATGTCTACAAGAAATAAAAGCAGAAATCACATCCAGATTTACTAGCCTTCTGTAAGAAGCTGAGGTGCAGAATGAAACCAATAACACCAGACTTCACAAATGTGAGATTCAATGCTCACCCCTCGTACAAGTCAAAGGCTAAAAGACAGTGTTAGATACAAAGCAAAGCTGTTTTTAGAACAAGGGAAAACCAGTAGAAAATAAACATGATTCACAATAGTATTGGTATGTGGTAGGAAAATTGAAAAATAAATATAATTCAATACTGATCAATATTGGTATGAAAAGAGATTGTATAAATGGATGTAAATACAATTTATTCACTGTATGAACGAGTGTTAATAGAAGAAAATTGTAATAAATGACCTAATCAGAGTGAGTTCTAATACAAAACTCTACAGCTTCTCAGTCAACACTTCTCATGACTAATTTTTAATATACATAAATAGTTATGTCAGAACTATTTTTGAAACCAACATGCTGTTTGTGAACATTAAATCCTATGTGATAGGAATCCTCTTTTATACTGTCCGTTATTAATTATTGAATTAGCTTACCTGTTTCACTAGAAACAATATCATGACAGAGCTGGCAGGTGCAGGAGATATTCTGGACCAGAGTCCCATGCTGGAACAGAGACTAAAAAGTGTTACCATGCCCATTCTAATAAATTTGTCCCCAGTATGCTGCTATTTCACTCTACTGTAGATATCACCCTGTCCTGTGAAAAAAAAGTAAAAATGTCGTCTTTTACGAGTGGAACTGTTTCATGAATCTTCTTACAAATAAGTGAGGAAGTCTACTAAAATGTCTAGGCTTGCTAGGCTCCAACTACATTTTGTTTTTTCTGACTAAAGGCAGAGACAATTTACTCTAAACTTCACAGAAAGCCTGCTTACTGTAGCTTGTCCTTTAGCCAATTAGAAGCCAGAAAACTATAAAAACATTAAAGGGCTGATCCTGTTCCCTTGAAACTCCATGGGAATTTTGCCAGTGGTTTTGCAAGAATACAATCCAGCTCCATAAATACAGATATATATTTATACACACCTCATGAAACCATTAAAAGATGTCCTAGAACATAGAAAAACTTTGTGTAGGAAGCCTGCTGAATCCAATTGGCTGTTAGGAAGAAGCTCAGTAAAAGCTGTTTTTATCCTTTCTGATCATACTTTGTCAAATGTGCACAGTCAGTGCAGGATCGGGGAGAATCTAAATGTACAAAAAATGATGTTATCAGCAGTTAAAGTTTTACTACAATTCTTGTGACATTCAGTGTTTTTTTCACAGCTTCAGCTGCAAGGTTGAAGAAAGTGACAATGAATTTCAGCTTTAATTTTCAAACCTCTAGTTTCAGAGAAAAGCCTGAAAACTTTAATAAATCTATGTATTATACAGGCTCAGGGAATAAAACCTTTTCAAATATAATAATTTTGGGGTCTAGCTTACGATTGTCATGCTTTGAGTTGGCAATATGGAGAGTCAAGATGTTGCTGCCTCCATTTCCAAGAGAAATTAAACTTGTGGCTATTTGTACCGGAGGATGGCTCAATGCCCTTCTCAGAACTCATGGGCATCCCAAGCAGGTAAGCTGGAGAACAGGCAGAGGTGCAACACTAGTGCTGAGGAGGCTGGCAGCAGCCCAGTTTTCAATGCCAGACATAGGCTAAACCCAAACTGTGTGGCAGGTAGACCCTGCAGCACATCCCATCAACCTGGCCAGCAATGTGACCTGACTCCCTCTCCACACACGTGCCAAAACTTTCTTGTGGAGGAATCCAGGAGGTGGAAGGGCATGATGTATACCCATGTCTCATCTTTACAGAAAGTCTGGATGTGGTAAAAAAGACTACTGGGACATGGGGTATGGAAGTGCTTTTGGGACAAGTATTTCGGGGTGGAAATGCATCCAGCCCACTCTAGAGGCCTGGCAGTAAGGGCACTGGCTGCTCTGCACTACTGTGCCTCGTGGGATATTCCTCCCTGCCACACCTAAGGGCAGCTCTGGGGAACAGGGAGAGGCACTTCAAAGGCCCCATAGCAACTACTCACCTGTGTATTGTTACAAGGGATAAAAGCACATTTTCCAATGGCCATGTGAGTAAGATCAGCTCTGTAGCAGGTTAAAACCAGGAGACCTGAATAGTGCTCTGGCACTAGAGCTGTTTTGAGATAACCATAAGAAATATCCTAGTGCTCAAGAAACCCTGAGGTCTGCCTAGACCCTAGATGAGCAGGTCCACAGAGTTTCCTGCAGTACATCCTCACTATTGCTCAGTAGCATGAAAGTCCTCTCATCTTCTCCACTGCTAGCTAGCACCCAGCAGCTGAGGGTCTGTTTTCAGTTTTTAACTTCTATAAGTTGTTAGTTTTTCCCTGCTCACTTTTGAAAATCATCTGAAGTTTATACTTGAACGAACTCTGTAGTCTAGAGTCTAGAGTTAACGCTACCCAGGACTAGGTTGGTGCAGGAGGCCCACGTTAAAGTATCCCCATATTGTAATTACACCAATAAATTGTGGCACTAGGTGGTAAAGACAGAATGCGGAGCTGAAGTTTGAATCTCTGAGTTACTGTTCAGAGTTTTTACTAGAACAACGTAAATCAGGAAGGTCGTAATGCTGAATGCTAGCCACAGCTGCCCACCCTCACTCACTCTCAACTTTACTCTAGCAAAAATCACTGAATATAACACTTTATTTGAAGGAAGGTCCAGCTGATCTATTTTCTCCTCTTTTATTTTCTTTCTTTTTTCACAGTATGACAGATCTAACCAATAAATGCTCATGCAATACATTTCTCCTATTATATAGAGCATTCTTACATGGTGTATTGTGTTTGTGTGGCAAGGTTTTGGGAGCAGGGGGGGCTACAGGGGTGGCTTCTGTGAGAAGCTGCTAGACACTTTCCCTATGTCTGATAGAGCCAATGCCAGCCAGCTCCAAGACAGACCCACCGCTGGCCAAGGCCAAGCTAGTCAGTGACAGTGGTAGTGCCTCTGTGATAACATATTTAAGAAGGGGGGAAAAAAAATCCTGCACAACCGGAGCCAGGGAGAGATAAGATGTGAGAGGAACGACTCTGCAGACACCAAGGTCAGTGAAGAAGGAGGGGGAGGAGGTGCTCCAGGTGCCGGAGCAGAGATTCCCCTGCAGAACATGGTGAAGACCATGGTGAGGCAGGCTGTCCCCCTGCAGCCCATGGAGGTTAATGGTGGAGCAGATATCCACCTGTAGCCCATGGAGGACCTCACGCCAGAGCAGGTGGATGCCCAAAGGAGGCTGTGACCCCATGGGAAGCCCATGCTGGAGCAGGTTTGCTGGGAGGACTTGTGACCCTGTGGGGGATCCACACTGGAGCAGTTTGGTCCTGAAGGACTGCACCCCGTGGAAGGGACCCACACTGGAGCAGTTTGCGAAGAACTGCAGCCTGTGGGAAAGACTCATGTTGGAGAAGTTCGTGGAGGACTGTCTCCTGTGGGAGGGACCCCATTCTGGAGCAGGGGAAGAGTGTGAGGAGTCCTCCCCTTGGGGAGGAAGGAGCAGCAAAGACAACATGTGATGAACTGACCGCAACCCCCATTCCCTGTCCCCCGGGCCACTTGGGGGGAGGAGGTAGAGAAAATCGGGAGTGAAGTTGAGCCTGGGAAGAAGGGAGGGGTGGGGGGAAAGTGTTTCAAGATTTATTTTTTATTTCTCATTATCCTACTCTGATTTGACTGGTAATAAATTAAACTGATTTCCCCAAGTCGAGTCTATTTTGCTCGTGACAGTAATTGCTGAGTGACCTCTCCCTGTCCTTGTCTCGATCCACGAGCCTTTCGTTCTATTTTCTCTCCCCTGTCCGGTTGAGAAGGGAGTGATAGAATGGCTTTGGTGGGCACCTGGCATTCAGCCAGGGTCAACCCACCACATATGGCAAATTCATTTAAAAGTTTGCGGTGCCAGCATTGATAGAGCATAAGCAGAGAACTGGCTCAGTGAAAAATCTCAGGCTGCAGCTGTCAACCAGAAGATATCAATTGACAGAGCTTTTTCTGAAGTGTCCAGAGACTGATTCATAGTCTGGTACAAGGCCTATTTAGTCAAAGATTACAACAATGCTATGACATTTATGCTGGTTAAATTTTGTAATGGGCATAAAACTGTAAAGTTTGTACGTATTGAAGAGGTGTCGGTGTTATTCCCAAGTGAACTCAACTGCCTTGAGTCAGTGGTTTCACAGGCCTCAAAATATGTTTGCATACAGCCATATGCACATTAGTCCTAGGAATAGGAACATAGGTAAGTGTTTAATCCTTAAAAAGACTTTCCTCCCTCTCTCCTTCCCTCCCACAAATCCTTTTCTCAGACTTACTGGGCAGTTGGTAATGCTGTCCAGAAGCAGTGTCAATGCACAGAAGCTTCAAGTGGAGTTCATGAGTGCTACATCCTTGTGAAAATACAGTAACACAAAGCTGTAAGAAACAATAACTCCTGGCTTAATCTACAGTCTGCTTGTCAGGTTGTGAGATTTGCTTTGCCTTTTTAGTCCAGATACTCACTTGGTCTTTCACTCTGTTGCTGGCCAGCTCTTCAAGCTGAGATCTTTATAACAGTCTAAAGCAGGCATTTATAACATTTCTTTGAGTTTCATGCTGGGACTTGTCTAGCAACATGCTTCTCCAACCCTGACATCTTCTTGGTAGAGAGTTGTCTTAAAAATGAGAATGGTTTTTGTTAAAAGATACATGTGTGACTTCAGTGTCTGTCCTGTGGTATCACTCTCTCTTAAGGCATGTGTTTTGACCTTACAGTTGTAAAATGAAGCAATCACTAACACTCCTGTTCCTTCTGGTTCTTTGTATCGCTTATTTGCATTATCATGCAGGTGGAAAAAGCAACATATATAACAAGTCAAGGAGGGAAACGTTTCTTAGATGAAGGAAAAAAAAAGCTATTTCACAGAGAGAACAGATGGACAGACAAAATGAGGATAATCCAGCTTTTTCTCTACTGTTTCACCTAACTTGGGCAAGACTTCTATTATGTGTTCATGGAGACAGACTAGACAGTGCCTAGAAACCCATCAATAGCACAGTCATGTAACATTACTTTGATTTGTCACTGGTGGAACTTTGAACAGTGCAATCACCTTCCCAGTGGTCTTGGGAAGTGCTGTAATGCTATGAAATGCTCTAACTTAACAACTGTTTTTAACTCCTTAAGAATTTTTTCATAGTAAGATTCACAACTGTATTCAATTTAATCAATGTTCAGTCTAACAGGAGCACTTGGAACCGCAAGATCTTATTTATTTCTTAGCTGATAAATGGAGAAGTTCCATCAGTCTGACTCCACCTGCTGATCAAGGTAAATATGTGTATTTTGTTTGTATAAATAAAACTTTTCTGATCGCATACTGGGGTACTTCCAATGCTTCTGTGTTCTGTGTATCTTTACTCCTGTGATTCATGCAGAAAACTGTACTTTATTGTCCCACCTCCTCATATTTCTTTCATAAGACATTACTGCCAAACAACACTGTCCTATATCCTTAATCTCTCCTGCCACATGATTTCTGGTCATGCCCATATCTCTGCTTTCTGTCTTAACTATTAAGCTGGTACAATTTTTGGAGAGGAATGAAGAATGGGATGGTAAATACAGGCAGGTGTTTCACCAGACAGATATATACATAGCTTTGTAACAACAAAGTTTCTAGAATAATTGATAGTGCCGTCCTGGAGGATGCCAATTTCAGTTCCAGCTGCAGACAGACGGCAGAGAGCCTCAGCAGCATTTTCCCTCAGCTTTCTCTCTTTAGTCTTCTCTGTTACAGCATTCAGCAGCAGTTACTGGTGTGAAGGGACAAGAAAAGTTGCCAAACCTTTCTGTACAGGACAGAGCAAAGGGGATCACTGCATCCGCTTTAATAGCCCTGATGCCAACAACAGCAATGCTGTGCAGTATATTTGGGAGACAGGAGACGATAAGTTCATTGACCGAAAGTTTCATGCTGGGATTTGGTATTCCTGTGAAGAAATTATAAATGAAGAAGGTGAGTAAACCCATGTAAATTTACTTAAGAAAGTAATCAGAATTCTTCCTACTCATTTGGTGTCACCTTTCTCTTTGCTGAAATATCGTGTATGTATTTGAAAGGAAAAAGTATCCTTAAAAAGTTGCTCTTCTCTGGGAAGAGGGATCTTAGAGGGTACTATCTAGTCAATTCCTAAAAAATTCCTAATAAATTCTGCAAAGAACTTTAGAGTGACAGGTTGTAGTACAGATGATTTTTTTAAATTCTTCTAACCAGAGCAGCAAGTTAAGTTACTTTAACAGGAAAGTGCTTTATTTTTCTGATGTTTATATTCCCTTAGGCAAAAGTGAACATATTTGCCTTAGATGATTGCTTACGATCCCTTAGGCAACATAAAAACCACAATGTGGGGGTTTTTTGTTTTAAAAAACATTTGAGCAATTAAATCTGTGAGATGTAAATTATTTCATGGATTTCCTTTTAATCACAAGTATTTCTACTTTCTTATTGCTATCTTACCTTTCATGAATCAAAGCAGAAGAAGATTATGTTCACCCTGCTAAAACATAATTTGGAGACTTATAGTCATGAGTGGTGGCATTTAATTGAGTTTCACTGTGGTACATAAATGTCAGTAGAATGAAATTAGCTTGCCATTAAAGAAAGCTTCTAGTTAATTTTGGATCTTTGTATAAGGGAATTGCTTAGCTGGTTCAAGAAATAAGGCATTTATTGTAAATCCAGATCAACACTGTTTTTCCCCTTATTGTCGTGATCAGTTTACAAATGACAACTAGAACAAGACTTCAGAGAAATCAAATCAGCTGTCATCTGTGCTATAAAATGTAAATATTTTCTCAGTCACCTGTCCTGAAAGTCCAGTTCTACCAGAAGGTCTTGTAAGTTATGCAATTTTAAGTGGGTAAACGTCGAAGATCAGAGCAAAACACACCTCCAAAAGACATCTTTCAGGTGGTGATTTCTATGGTTACCAGGGCTGTTTCATTTGTGCATCTGCTATGGCAGTTCTTGTTTTCCAACTTGGTGCAGTTAGTAGCTGAAAAAAACCACTCTGTATTTTCAGAGCAGAGCAGAGCAGAATTAATTCCAAGAGCTTTGTTTGCAGCATCTGTGTGGGGGTCAGGAAGTCACATGGGTTTGAAAATCAAAGCTTACAGAAAAAAACTGGAATCACGCTTAGAAGAAATTTGTGTGAGCACCAGCCTTTTTGCTGTAAGAAAAGCAGGTCTTCCTTCACAGGGAAGGTGGTGTACAGGCTGCCAGTCTTTCAAAGGAATTGATCATTTTCCCATTATAGCTTTCACAGCTACAACCTTTTGGAAATCAATTCATAGCCTCCCAGACTCTGGTTCTGCCTTGAAAAAGTCTGGAAGGATTCTCTACCTGAGTCTCAGGAGTAGGTCAATGTACCAGGGTCTCTGTTTGTACAAACATACATCAGAAATAGTTTCTCCTGACCATCTCAGTTCGTGCTTTTATGATAGATTTTGCATTTTCTGCTTTCTATTAATCTATTTCTTTAGATCATTAAGGAATACAAAATAATCCTGAATTTTGTTTTACAATAAATTTTATTTTTTTTTTAGGTGAGAAATGTAGAAGCTTCATCAGTCTGACTCCAGCTGCTGATCGAGGTAGATATGCATATTTTGTTTGTATAAATAAAACTTTCCTGATCACATTTACCAATATAAATGTTCTGTATTTTGATATCAAAAATGTTTGGTTTAATCCCACACAGTTTTTTGTCCTTTATTTAGTTTTTCAACTTCAAAATGAAGTCCACATGACTTAAAATATGAATCTATGTCTTTTGAAAACACTCCATTTGAATACGGATGTTTTTTAAAATTGCTTTGAATATGGGTACTGAAAGTCAAGATTTGTAAGTTTTTGCCCCCTCTCACCTCATACCTCCATATTCCGAGAGTCAGGAATTTTGTGGCTTGCACCACGTGGCCTGGGAGGGACCTGCAGAGGGACAGGCAGTGTATGAAGAGGCAATATGCTGAGGGGACTTGGGGGAGACATGTTGTGGACCAAACCTATCTTGATGGCAGTCTGAGTCTCCTCCCTGTACCTTACACAGAGCTGTAAGGAGGCATTTCCATTCTCCTGAAAGCAGAGAGTTGCCCTCTTTCAAAGAACAGTTCATGATCCTATAAAACTTGCT
>VYZW01042810.1:6196-41895 GCA_013401315.1 Balaeniceps rex | reverse complement strand
CAGTCTGAAAAATGTCTTATCTCTGAAATTGAATGCATCTTTGATGAGGGTGGGGTAGGAGGGAATGGGCAGCTTTAATTATTCTCATGCTGTTGAAATATTAACAATTTTCACTTTAAATGTGATTCTGTTGTCTTTTTAAGATGGTCCAGCTGAAACATCTGTTACAAATGGAGGCACTGCTGCTGTCACAGCGCTGAATGATGACCTGGATATCTTTGGTCCAATGATCTCTAATCCTTTACCAGCAGCTGCTGTACCTCCTGCTCAGGTAAAATTTATTTAGTTACATGTGTGTGCAAATATGTGTGTGCATATGCATATTTTACTTCAAGGAGTTGTTCGTTCACGCAGAAGGAACGCATACTTCTCAACACTCATGGATGGGGACTCTTTAGCTGTAATGGCTATATTTTTTTCTCACCTCTTCAAGCTTCTGTGGTGCTTGGGTTAGAATTAGGAGATATGTGGTCTTCCCTTCTGATTCCCCCTGGTTATCCAGCTAAACTGGATTCTGTCTTACCCTGGTGATGGTAGTCATGTTTTCTTTTAATTTATATTCTTTTGTATTGTTCCTTTTTTAATAGGTATTGCTGAATATATTTTACTTGATGTTCTCAGATTATTGGGCTTTAAGTCATACTCTTTAAGGACCTCTTACTGCTTTCTGATGCTGATATTTAGGAAAGGCAGATGCTTCTGTCTTAAGAGCTGCTAAAAATTTGGGTTCTCAACCTTCATACTCAAAATCAAGAACAGATATCAAGAAGGACTAATATTGCTTCCTGGGTTGATCTGGTTTTGTCTCATCTTGGAACTTGTATGTCTGTCTGTCTTCAAGGAAGAGTAGCATAACCCCTGCACCCGGCCCGCTCCCTCACTTACAGCCATGGTAGTTTGGAAGACATCCCATTGCCATGCCTGTTGTAGCTGAGAAAGGCAGCTTTGGGATGCACAAAGAAAATGCTTAAAGCTGCAGCTCCTTCAAGCTTCAGCTCCTTTCGGCCTCAAAGAACGAGGTGTTGGAGCTGAACATGCAGATCAGAATGCACATGTGCAGGTTTCCTCACCCAGACTGGCTTCTGAGGGAGGCTTTGGAGTACTACTCAGCTAACCACCTCATCTGTGAGGCCCTTTTAAGGTAATTCAGAGGCTTATTTTTGCAGAAGGCTTTCTGTCTCAGCTGACCCGGAAAGAACTGTATGTATTCTTGAATTTTTAGTTTGGGCCCTGTGATCTGTACTTATTTCTCCTTCTCCAGTAGTTTTCATAATGTATAAAATGGAAGGGATGATGATGGAAAGCAATTCTGATTGAACTGGCATATTGTAATTTTGTTTCCAAATGTTCTGTTGATCATTGTGGTCACCTCAAAGCATATCCATCTTGTTCAGCAGATTTGGTTGCAATTTTTATTCTTTTCCTTTACTCTCCCTTCCCCTACTTGTTGCTGAGGGCTAACTTCGTGCAACATGCTAGGCAGGGTTTTAGATACTGAAACCACATTTCTTTTTAAAATAAAACTATAGATAGAGCAAGCTTCCCACCATGCCTTAATCCACCCGTAAATGGTGAGGGAAATGAGCCATATACATGCATTCAGGTTTGGATGTGTTAGCTAAGATTGCAAAGGAAAGTGTCGGTATAGATTTTCTTGGCTCTTGTGGAAGTCTCTGTTCAAAGTGCCAGAAATAATAGTATCTGAGTGTTTGTCTGCTATTCTACTGCATTATGTCAAAATTGATCTAGAGGAACGTACCTATAGAGGTAGATGTGAAAAGCAGTAACCCATTTCCACCTTTGCTGAGCTTTTTAATGTATCCAGTTTTGGTGTAGATTAAGTAAATTCAAATCTAGAATCATGAAGTTTCCACTCAGCCGCATAATAAATGGGCTAGTGGCAGTAACACATGTAACAGATATGGTTGCCTTCTGTTTTTTCCCCTTTCTTGCCTTTTTGAAGATCAAAGTGACGACTTCTGTGTGTAGTTACTGTCTGCTCAGGAGAAAAGATTTTTGGGTTGCTATTAATGTTCACTAATCAGTCTTCTCTGGGACTTTTCAGAATGTCAGCTTTCTCTTGTTTCTGGGCCGTGAGCAAGTGACATGACCTGCTGGTTTAGCAGTGATTTAGCTGTAGAATACAGGAAATCCAAAAGAAGGCTAAATATTCGAGAGTGAGAAAAAGCAAAGTGAACGGTGATTATTTGGTTGGTGATAGTTGGTGATGGGCTGATGCTGTTGTAATGGAGTGGCTGCTAAAGTATATTGAACTATATGTATTAGCAATTAAAGAAAATAGATTATTTAAAGTGCATTTCTGTGATAAAGATTGGTCACTAGACCTTCTGTGAGAGAAATGTTTTGATATGTGTAGTTTATCTCTTATTCTGCTAGTTTCTAGACCAAGTATGACACTTACTAAATGGATTAAAAAGCAGTGGAAAGGATAATATTATTCTCAATACCTGGTGAGTATCACCTTGTTTGCATACTAGAAAGCATGAATATATTTACTTGCTGTTAACAAACCAGTCTAGATTTTTAGTGACATTTTGCTTTTTTCTGAGTGCTGTAATCAGGAGAAGCAAACAGAACTTTTATCAAATACATGGTCCTTATGGCATCTTGCAAGATTAATTCTTTATTATCTTCCGTTCTTAATTCTTTCCCAAAGAAAATGTAATATAACCAGATGAGAGATGGGTATGTGGCAGAAGATAGGTTTCCGATGCTGATTACATGAGTTGCTTAGTAAACTGTGACAAAAGGAATACTCTGGTTTGCTTCAGGATTAAAAAGGCCCTGCAGGCCTTGCGTTTCAGGATGGTGGTGTCTGGTCTGGGAACTGATGCTGGGCAGCAGCTGAGGGTGCCTCTCATTTGGCAGTGGTATGAGTATCTTGCAAGATCTTTCACCTTGTAATATGGATAAAAGTTGTATAGGATTCAGAGAAGTCTCAGGAGAATGTTGGAAACTGGAAATAGTGCTTCATAATGAGAGATTTTAAGGACTCAGTCTGTTTAATTTCTTGAAGTAAAAAAGCAGTGTAATTATTTTGTGTGAGACTGCAAATGGGAAAGTGGGCATAAACTAGAACTCAGTCCACAGTTGAGTAACCCTAACATTCAGTTCCTACATTTGGATTTGGAAAATATAGAGAAGAAATCCATGGCCAATTCTTAAGTTGAGATGAGTAGCACTTGTTTGAATATCTATTAAGAGAATGCATTGAATTAAAATCTGAAGTAGAAAGGATCAAATGTGGAATAGCGTGGCTTGCTTTCTCATATGTACCATGATGTTCTGCATAGTAGGTGCTTCTGAGATACCACAGTGGGATTTGTGAACACTGGAAGAGAAGGGAATTTAATGGTGCTCCTCAAACTGATTTGTAGAAGCAATGTATGACTGTTGATTTTTTCACAGGATTGCTTTTCTTTTCCAGCTTAACTGAAAGGCAGCATATAGTACTAAATACATATGTTTTTATGGCACTGTGGAGCACAGAAATGTCTGTTTGAATGTTTTATTATGAGACTGAAACAACGTGATATCTGCAAACCTTAGGATTTATGACCATTGGCATAGCTGAGACATGATTTTCAAATGAAAACAAAAGCATTTGTTTCTCCTTTTTCAAACGTGACTTGAGCATTCAGGGTTGTATGCACTTTTACTCTGCTCTCAGATATGTGTCTTTATTACAGTTTTCAAAAACACTTAGAATATTTCTTCGTACTATTATGTATAGCTGGATGCTAATAAAAACTGTTGAATTTGTAAAGGACTGGTAAAGAACAATATGTGAATGAGTAACTTTTTTTCTAGAATTTTGCCTATTAGCAAACTCAAGGGGGTTCAAGAAGAGTTAACTTAACCAGCTCCTACTGTAAAGCTAGATAAAAAGCATATGCTATGTATTTACCCATTTTGCAGTATTCATAGACAGAAAAAAGGAAAAAAAGACATTTTGTATGTGTAGTGACGCTTTTTCATGTGAAGTGAGCATAGCTAAATTATAGCTATTAGAACAAAGTTTTTTGTTGCCAAACATTGTATAGGAACTGAACAAAGGTCTGTTGTTCTTAGCTATACTGAAAACAATTTCCTAAATTGTTTTAGCCGGATGTTAATTTCAAACTTTGTATGGGTATGTCTTCCAGCAAAAGTGTCATCTTCATTCTTCACTGAATCTTGTAGGGAGGGGGAGAAGGGGAGAGCTGTGAGGTATTAAGTTTGAAAGTATTAATTCACAGAAACATTTAACATAAGTCTTTGTCCAAGCAGGATACTAAAATCCAGTCAACTAAAACTTTTGGGGATTTTGTGTGTGTGTGTGTGCCCGATTTGAATTGTAATCACAGAATCTTTCACAGAATCTTTTGGTTGGAAAAGTCCTTTAAGATCATCTAGTCCAACCGTAAGATCATCTAGTCCAACCGTAAGATCATCTAGTCCAACCGTAATGGGAGCTGAGAATTGGTTCAGTGGCTACAAACATATATTTTTGTAGAGATGGTATATGTTCTTCATGATTCATGTCTGACAAGCTTTCATGTAAAGTAGTAGTACGTTTTAGGTAACTGGATGTTCTTAAATACTCATTTTCCCCTGAGGCCAGGTATGTGTACCTAGCATGGTTGCCATAGGTCAGCAGACAAGCTTCAACTTGTTAACAAATTGTTGTGATGATAATGTATCAAAAGTCCTCGTTTTTTATGGAAAAAATTAGTTATTTCAGAAGTTTGCTTTACTGTGAATGTTATTTAAGCAGGGTCTTACTGGAGAGCTATTTAGTCCTATTCTAATATGATCGGTTGAATTGTTTGTAGCTTATGTTTATTTTACCCCCCTCTAAATTTTGAGGTTATCTGAAAGCTAAAGTTTAATACCTTCACCTGGGTCGGGGCAATCCCAAACATGGATACAGGCTGGGCGATGAGTGAATTAAGACCAGCACTGCAGAGAAGGACTTGGGGGTACTGGTGGATGAAAAATTGGACATGAGCCGGCAATGTGTGCTCGCAGCCCAGAAAGCCAACCGTATCCTGGGCTGCATCAAAAGAAGCATGGCCAGCAGGTCGAGGGAGGTGATTCTGCCCCTCTACTCTGCTCTGGTGAGACCTCACCTGGAGTACTGTGTCCAGCTCTGGAGCCCTCAGCACAAGAAGGACATGGAGCTGTTGGAGCGGGTCCAGAAGAGGGCCACAAAAATGATCCGAGGGCTGGAGCACCTCTCCTATGAGGACAGGCTGAGAGAGTTGGGATTGTTCAGCCTGGAGAAGAGAAGGCTCTGGGGAGACTTTTTAGTGGTCTTCCAGTACTTAAAGGGATTCTACAGAAAAGATGGGAAGGGACTCTTTTATCAGGGAGTCTAGTGACAGGATGAGGGGTAATGGCTTTAAACTGAAAGAAGGTAGATTTAGATTAGATATAAGGAAGAAATTTTTCAGTATGAGGGTGATGAGGCACTGGAATAAGTTGCCCAGAGAAGTCGTGGATGCCCCATCCCTGTGTGTTCAAGGTCAGGCTGGATGAGGCTTTGAGTAACCTGGTCTAGTGGAAGGTGTCCCTGCCCATGGCAGAGGGGTTGGACTAGATGATCTTTAAGCTCCCTTCCGACTCAAACCATTCTATGATTCCATGAGTATCTTCTCTTTGGTGCTGGAAGTGCCTTAGGTGGAACACAATGGAAAAGTAGGCATCGTACTTCAAAACCAGAATGGACCAGCTGGACAGAGTCTAGAGGAAAGGAAAAATATTTTAAGTGCTAGAGAAGGGAAATCTGAAGAAAGAGTTAGAAATGAGACTGCAGGGGAGATAAATGTCTTCAAGCCTAGAAAAGGTTGATTGCAAAGAAAAGGCTACATTGTTTGCCATGAGTACTGGACATACAGCAGGAAATAAATTTGTATTTTTAATCTTATTTTAAGGATAATTATATTATTGCGTATCACCTGAGACAGTGATAGAAGTCTTCATGTGACTTTTTCAGGTATTGCTGATAATTCCTTAAAGCAAGAGAACAGATGAGATCTCTTAGTGTTTTTCTTTGATTCTGTGAACTGAATATAGTTGAGTGCTTGTTTCTCATCAGTTATTACCAGGAAATAACAGTTGATGGTTTTTAGTGGAACTGTCTAGATGTCTAAAAACAAAATATGCAAAATCAAAACCAGGAAGAGTTGAAATAACCATCAAGTCCATTGACACTGCAAAGATAAAAAGGATAAGAACTGTACACAGAATTTAGGACCTGAATAGTGTACTGCCTTACTTGCTTACATAAGAATAATGATGTGGTAGGCTGTATTTTCCGTGCTTCCCTGGAATGCAGGTAGCTTTTCCAGTCAGCAGGGAGAAATATGTGGGGCCATTACTTATAACCATATAAATGAGAAACAGGAGAGGCCTGGCTTTTCTACAGCCCATCCCTGCTTACCTACAAGATACCAGCCAGCACCAGAGACCTGCAGGTAGCAGGAAAGTGCACGTGTGCCATTTTCTCTTGTGTGGTCCTTCACTCAACTGCCCGTGTCCCACCATCTACTTCCCTCTTTCATTTCCACTGCTGCCACCTCTTTCAATTTGCAGATGTTGGAGCAGCTGTCCTTGCCAGGGCAGAGGCTTTGACCCAGCCAGAGCTTCAGATGGTGGACGCAGCCCTCCAAGTCACAGGCTGTGGGGAGTGCCTGGAGCCTCTCCCTGAGGCCATGCGAGATGGTCGTCTTTTCTGCAGGAGGTGTGCTGCTCTTCAAGAGGTGTGTCACCAGGTGGAGGAGTTACAGCAGGAAGTGAGCAGGCTGTGCAGCATCAGAGAGGATGAGAGACAGACAGGATCTTCTCAGAGATACAGCAGCTTCAAGAGCCCCGGACCCTAGCTGCAGTGGAGACACAGACAGAGTCTGCTCCTGGCAGAGCGGTAAGTGCAAACTCTTGGGAAGGCAAAGAATGGAAGCTGGTGACTTCTGGCACTGAGAAAGTGGCTCCAGCTCCACCTGAAGACTTGCAGCTACGGAACTGGTTCACCGCCCTCAAAGCTGAAGAGGTGCTTTCAAGTGAGGCGACTGATGCTGAGCCGTGCAAGGCCACCAGGATGAATTGGTGAGTGATAGTAGTGGGCAACTCCCTGCTGCGGGGGACAGAGGCACCCATCTGCTGACTTGACCTGTTGTCTAGAGAAGTTTGCTGCCTGCCAGGGGCTTGTATCTGGAACGTTGTGAAGGGAGTGCTGAAGCTTGTCCAGCCCTCTGGTACCCCTTGCTGTTCTTCCATGTGGGCACTGCCGGGGCAGCCTTGAGGGAAGAATTGACTACAGAGCTCTGGGGGTGGTAGTGAGCCGTATAGGGGCCCAGGTCATGTCCTCCTCAATTGTGCTGGTGAAGGGAAAGAGTGTAAGGAGAAGCACTGATACTGCGTGTAAACAATTGATTGTTTACATAAGCAATCCAGGAGGTTCCTGGAGAGCATCGATGACAACTTCCTGACCCAAGTGATAGAGGAGCCAACGAGGAGGGGGTGGTCTTCTGGATCTCATGCTCGCAAAAAAGAAAGGGCTCATTGGGGATGTAAAGGTTGAAGGCAGTCTTGGCTGCAGTGACCGTGAGATGGTGGAATTGAGGATCCTGAGAGGAAGGAGCAGCGCAAAAAACAAGATGACAAGCCTGGACTTCAGGAGAGCAGACTTTGGCCTCTTCAGGGATCTGCTTGAAAGAGTCCCATGGGATAAGGCCCTGGAAGGGAGAGAAGTCCAGGAAAGCTGGTTGATATTCAAGGATTACCACCTCCAAGCTCAAGAGTGGTCCATCGCAATGAGGAGGAAGTCAGGCAAAAGATGCCAGGAGGCCTGCATGAATGAACAAGGAGCTCCTGGCAAAACTCAAACACAAAAAGGAAGCATACAGAAGGTGGAAGCACGGAGAGGTAACCTGGGGGGAATACAGAGACACTGTCCGAGCATGCAGGGACAGGGTTAGGAAAGCCAAAGCCCAGCTGGAGTGGAAGCTGGCAAGGGATGTCAAAGGCAACAGAAGGACTTACAAGTACATAGGTGACAAAAGGAAGAGTAGGGAAAATATGGGGCCATTGCTGAAAGGGGTAGTGGTCCTGGTGACAACAGGACATGTAAATGTAAAAGGCTGAGGTACTGAATGCTTTCTTTGCCTCAGTCTTCACTAGCAAGACCAGCATTCAGGAATCCCAGGCCCAGGGGACTAGGGGAAAAGGCTGGAGCAAGGAAGACGTACCCTTGGTGGACAAGGATCAGGTCAGGTAATACTTAAGCAAACTGGACATAGATCATGGCCCTGATGGGATGCACCCATGAGTGTGGAGGGAGCTGGCTGATGTCTTTATGAGGCCACTCTTGATAATCTTTGAATGATCGTGGTGACTGGGAGGGAGGCTGAGGACTGGAGGAAAGCAAATGTCACTGCTATCTTCAAGAAGGACCAGGGAAATACTGGCCAGTCAGCCTCACCTTGATCCCTGGGGTGTTGTGTCCAATTCCGGGCTCCCCAGTACAAGAGAGACATAGACATACTGGAGAGGGCCACTAAGATGATTAATGGACTGGACCATCTCTCCTGTGAGGAGAGGCTGAGAGAGCTGGCACTGTTCAGCGTGGAGGCTCAGGGGGGTCTCATCAATGTATATAAATACCTGATGCGAGGGTGCAAAGAGGACAGAGCCGGGCTTTTTCCAGTGGTGCCCAGTGGTAGGACCACAGGCAACGGACAAAAGCCATGTGGACTGCTACCACTGTCAGACCAACTTAAAATATTGAGGATGTTGTGATCTTTATCTGCTGTTTTGCAGTCCTTTGGGAATTAAAAGCCAAAATGAAAATACTTATTTTTAGTCTCGTGCATTAATCTAAACTTCTTGTCAGCCATGTGCTATTTGTGTAGCCAGATGGCAAGTGTAGAGTGAAGGATTCAGCTACCATATTTGTGGTCCTGACACATCTGACCAACATTTCACAGTGAAAACTTCCTGTGGATAGGTATTACTTTTTACAGGTAATACATAAGCTATTGATGACAAAAATTATTTATGTTCAAACATGAAGCATATTGGAGATGACTTCCAGTAGTTCTGACAAATTCTGTTACACTAGTATCATGAAACCGCTTAGCAGTGTGTTCCCTAACCACCTGATGAGCATTCAGTTTTGGTACAATGACTGTTTGAGAGCACTACATGTAGCCTTTCTTAAAGGAAAATTATTATATGTGTGCCAGGCGTGTTTTTACAGAGGTGTTGGGTAGCATGAAATTGTTAGATATGTCAAAATCATGTCAATGTTGTCGGTTTTGTTTTAGCTTGAATGCCACCTGCTGTTTTCTTGCCATGTATTTTGCATTACCTTCCATTTATTTAGCTGATGAACACTTCAGGGAGCGCTTGTTCAGTACTTTGGCTCCTCTCAGAATCTTCCAAAAACAAACTCAATGAAGAGACATTAAATGAACATTTAATCTCATGATGTAAACATAATAGATGATCAGTCCTCCAGGTCTTTGTCTCTCCCTTCTCTTCTGTGCACGCATGTAGTGATTTGCTTTATTTCGTTAAAGTACCTATAGTAATAGTATTTCATAGATCTGGAGACACTCCAAACTGTGGTTCATCCCAGATGAGAACAGCTTCTCTGACACTATTATTTATTTAAAAAACAACAACAACAACAACAAACCCAGACATGTCTGCTCTTCTCCCTTCTAGAGAAAAGCAAAACCCTTCCTTACTGCAGCGCAGGCAGCAGAGAGGCAGCCGCCTCTGTTAACTCGCTTCCACTGCTCATGTGTACTTCTCCAATCTGCTGAGCACGGCCATTGTACAGAGGCTGTCTTAGGGAGATGCCATGGTAGGAGGACCATGATGGAGTAATTCAGTAATGGCACCTCCTGGGTATATGCAAGTGGAACAAATACTGCTATTTAGGATGGGCTTTTACCTGAATGCATTATTAAATCCAACTCTGGTATTTTCAAAGACTGGTTATGCCACACTGGCAAAGACCTGTCTCAAGTGCAGAGGGCTTCCTGCTACCCATTAAAAAAACTTCAATTTTGCTTGCGATCAGAGATTTTTGTCCGTAATAAGCAAGAGGCAGTAGCTTTTATAATATGTACATGAGGAAGTTGATAGTTTAAGTGTACATTGGCCAGAGAGAAGGTGTTACAGGAGTTGAACAATTCCTGGTCTTGTTCTGTCTGCTTTCCCTTTGTAGCGCCATCACCCTACCTTTTGTTGCTTACTAAGGCCTAGCGACCGTGGCCCAAATCGGCACTTGTATAAATGCAGCATTTTCAGTTACCGCTGACTTTCCATTTCTTGTTCATTTTCTCTTCCCTTTCCACAGCAGTTTTGGAGATTTTTCACAATCAACCATGTGAATCTGCACTCCTTTCTTCTGATGATTTCTGGCTAATTTAGTCAGTACCAGAATTGTTTTGCAGGGGTTTTTCCCCTCCAATTTATAGCACTGAGCTTTTTAGCTTTTCGAGAGCTTTTTAGCACTTCAGGAGTCAGATGTGTTTTCTGAAGCTGCATAGTGAATATTTGTACTTTGGTGTTTCTACAAATGAAGTGTGACCATAGTGGACTTTTCAGGGCCTAGTGAGCAGCCTGCCAGCAAAACCAGGACAAGTTTGGAGGTGGTTGCTTGAAGAAAGAATATTGGTGTGTTACCGTATCTGCGTATGTGGTGGTGACTGCTTGTCTGTCTGCTAAGCTTTGGTATGCGATGACAGTAAACAGTCGGGCCTGGTTGCAGATCCAGTCCGTTCGTGATGGGAGTGCCAGGAGGATCTTCCTTCAGCGTAGGAAAGAGCTGAAACTTGTACCTGCTGTGGGATTAGGCAGGTGTATGCTAAGCAGTGGGGGAACATTTAGCTGGACTAAAATAAGGCCATAATTTAAGTATGCATTGCAATCCTGGCTCTTTTTCAATGCACATGCAGTTGATTTGCATTAAAAGTTCCCACTGGTAGCAGGATGAGTTGTGTATTTTAAGAAATATAACAAGAATGCAGCATATTGGCTAGTTACCTAAGCAAGCTCCCATATGGAACTGTATGTGTATGAGCAGCAAAGTAACAGTGCTGAAAGACACCCGGATGTAATTTGTTTACAAAACATTTTGGTGCAAGAGCGATAAAAAGCCTGACAGCCTGCGTGCATTTTAGTTTTTCTGTCGTAGACTACAGTAAGTTTTAGATAATTATGCTTTCTCAATAAATGAAATGCACTTAAAGAACTCTAAGCCAATTATAAACAAGGTATTTTAGAAATGTTATTACTTTAACTAGATCAACTGAAATTTTACTTTTGCCTTTTCTCTGAAAATACTGTTCATCTTAGTTGTAGCAGTGTATTCCAAAGCACTTAATCTTTTGTTTTAGCTCTTCTCTAATCTATTCTGCCTATGAGAGGATTAATGAGATGTGAATTGTAATCTCCTTATTGATTTCCTAATTATTTTTCATAATCTAACTACAGCTCATGATTTATGCTTCTCATTGATGAAAAATGCAGGAGCAACAGGAATGAATAATCTGTATGTGTACGCCCTGGGGCTGGTGGGGGTTTTAGTTTTGCGTGTTTTTGTAACCTCCGTCTGGTCTCCTTTCCATGTCGTGTGTACTGCTTTTTTTGTCTTCGGTCATACCACATCTTTTTAAATCCTTGTTTACTTGAAGTTAATTTCTGTAAATGAACTGGGTTTTATTTGGTTCAGGAGCAAGCATGTGCAGTAAATATTTAACGTAGCATCTTTTGCTGGTTTCATTCAGTAGTCTGCCCTGACCTTTATTTCCCAGAGCACTTCCACTAAACCAGCAGCTGCCGCCTTGTCTGTGGCATCTGGGGATCTTGATCTATTCACTGAGCAAACAACAAAATCCGAAGAGTCGGCAAAGAAACAACTCTCCAAAGACTCCATCTTATCACTGTATGGCACAGGAACCATGCAGCAGCAAAATGCTCCGGGTAAATAATTTTGTAAAGGTTTCTATGCAGTCCTGTTTTAAGTTTTACCTAGAATAGTTATCTCCTACAAGTATAAAACTAAGGTTGGGTACCCTGCTGCCTGTAGTCAAATGAAGATTTTTATTTTTACCACTTACAAAAATGAGAAAATTACTGAAATGTAATATAGAAGCTAAAGAAAAAAATAGTATGTGATTTTAATTTATTTATAGCTGTTCAAACTACCAAGTATACAATTTACTGAAAGATTTGTGAATTCAGCCTCTGCTGTCTAATTCATCGCTTAAGGTCCGAGTCTCCACTGTGCAAATAGCGGGCTGCCAGGATCAGTACAGAGCTGTCGTATCTGGATTTTAGCTATGTTTGTATGAAAACAAAGACCTCCAGTACAGCGATTAAGAGATTCTGGTTCACCGCAGGGATTTGCTAAACTCTTTTTGGCAGTTAACCTCTGGTGGTGAGCCCCTTTCCTTTGAGAGTTTTTAAGCAATTTTTTACTTTTACCAGAAACTAAATTAACAGCACTGACGTACAACTGGACAAAATTATCCTTTAAAATTATTTTGGTGCACTTCTGACTTCTGGGGATGGGAGAGAAAATGATAAAACGTTTTTGCTGAAATCTTCTCTGCTCTGGTACAGGTATGTTCATGGGGTCATCTTCTATGCCATTTACCACACAACCATCAACTCATTTTCAAGGCTTTCCAGCTATGGGAGTTCCTGTGCCTGCAGCAACTGGGATGATGGGAAACATGATGGGACAATCGGTGCCAGTCATGGGACAGAGCACAGGCGTGATGGTAGGAATGGGAATGCCCAATGGATTTACTGGTACTACACAAACTGGTGTGATGGGACTTCCTCAAAATGTCGTTGGACCTCAAGGTGGAATGGTGGGACAGATGGTCACGCCACAAAATAAGTATGGATTGCAACAAAACCAACAAGCTCAATGGAACCTCTCTCAGGTAAAGGCTTGCTATTCCCAAACAAGAGTGCTTTAGAAAAGATGCCGCTTTTCAGATACAAAAATGTTTGGCTGTAGGAGGAAAGTTGCGGTGTAGCCAAGTTACAGACTGCTGGACTATGAGCTGCTCAGAGGCACGTGGAAAAAAATCAGTGACTAATTCAATTAAAGATAACTAATAGATAAGCAGAGAATAAATTTTGCCAAGGTAGACCAAACTCAGTTCTTTGCTTCTATAGCTACTCTCATCCTGGCATCTGAACTAGCCAGGTAAAAAGCTACCTTAGCTATAGTTGCAAAATACTGAAATGTAAACACAGCTTCATAACTAAAAGCAGAATTTAATTGCTTGAGGGGATAGCCATTAACAATTAATACTTTCATTTACAGGCTTCAGGATAAATGTCAGTGGAATGTGCAGTGCTTTACACCCTTAACGTTCTCCTGCAGATCATTTGCTTAGGTTAATCTATTATTTATCTGTAGCATTTCCGTGCTATTTTTTTAAAATTTCTTAAACATGCTTAAAAGGTTCTCTAAAAGCGTCAGTGTACACTTAGCACTACATTGTACGTTATCGAATGAAACATCTTGAAATCAGGTATTTGAGAGGTTATTGGGGGGGGAACAAACTGATTCCCTTGGATTTCAGTATGGATGACAGCAATTATTGTTTGAATTATAAGAACAATATAACAATTCTGTGCTGCTTACTCTGGTAATTCAGGAAGTGAACCTTAGTGACTTATTTAGATTTGATTATATTAATTTTTACTGTTCTGCTCAGTCCCGTGGTGTGAACATTTATGAAGGTAAGCAGCATTTCTTACATGGATAAAATAGCCCCTATTTGAAAATACAGACTGTCATTCTGCTTTGAAAAGTAATTTTTAAAAGGTGAGAATTTCAAAATGTCAGACCAAAAAAAATCTGTGGATTTACTGCTAACAGTCTTTTTCTAGGTATCTAACTTTAAAAAGACCCATATAGGCTTTGAAATTAAAATCATGCTTCTTCTCAAATATATATTAAAAGTTGGCTCAGAGAACAAGCTCTTAGCATGTTTCTGTACTCCTTGCACATCAGAGGTTATCCGTGTGCTGACATTCCACAGTTTGTAGGGGAACCGTGATCTCACCTCTGGCTCCAGTTGAAAGGGGGAGAGCTTGCTTTACTTACCAGAATAGCACGCTTTCTATAGCCTACTTCTCAAGAATTCTACTCTGGAAGAGATTAACTACTAGGTAAAGCATGTTTTCATCAGCTTTTTTAAAATTTCCAAGTTCAGTGATGGATTGGTTTTGCAGATACACGTGTGACAGCACACAGTACTGAATTTTACTCTGAAATATTAGTTTGCAGTTTAGTTAACAATTTTTTCACCAGTGTTCCAGTTTCATTTTGCAACCTTGTATTGTCCCCTCATGTTTACATGAACTCTGATTTTTACCTAATGCTGTCTCTAACTTGAATCTAATGTTGCTTATCCAACATCCCTATTCATCGACTCCGATTATTAATTGCTCCAAATGCTCTTTTGCTCTCAAACTCATGAGAGGGGACATCTTTACTCTGTCTATACAGCGAGGTGTTTGGCTTGTCAATAAGTGTTCATTTTTTAGAAGGAAAGGGAGAGTAACCTGAAGAATGTTTTTACATTGAGCACTGAAAATTACAGTGACAAGATAATCTTTGTAGAGAGTAGAAATATTTTTGCACCATCGCTGAAGTGAATGTGCTGAATTTTGAACTCTTTCCCGCCTTTAACTAGATGTCGTCTTCAATGTCATGTGAATGGTTTCACTTGGTTCTAAGAAATTATGGTATCTTGAGTAGATTCTTTAGCAAGAATGGTTAGATTTAGATAGTACTCGAGTTTAGGAATTCGCCTCATTCTTTGTTGCTTGCCACCTAAATGGACAATTTCTATAAAAACTTGTGTATTCAAGATTTTGAGGTCTCCAAAGAAATATTGCTGGAACAAAAACCATCTGGGGTTGCAAATGCAGTCAAGGCTGTATTACTTGTGTTGGTGTTTCTTTACTGCCATTGCCACAATTTTGTTGGTTAGCTTTGAAACTTTGAAAGCAAGCTCTTGCCAACTGAGACACATCGGCCTCCTTTGTCATGTGCTCTGTAAATTCACTAGTGGAGGGTTTATACAGACTTGACATAAACACCAAGTGCTGCAGCCAGTCAGCTGATGTATAATGGCGATTGAATGGTTCCAGGAAAGCTGCCATCTTGAAAAATGCTTAGAAACGTATATTGAGGCAGTATTTTTATTTAATGAGAAATACTAATTTTAGGGAAACATCCTTTAACCGGATTGCTGGTTGGAGGCAGGGCTGCTTTTTGGGTAGCAGTGCACTGTGTTTCAGCACCAGTGCTAACTAGGCTCATGTGTATGCTCCACAGATGAATCAGCAAATGGCTGGAATGACTCTCAGCAGTTCCAGCAATGCGATGGGCTTTGGCCAGCCCCCCAGCACAGCGGCAGGATGGACTGGAAGCTCCTCTGGTCAGACTCTCAGCACACAACTGTGGAAATGAAAGTTGCAAGCGAAGTCTCGCCCAGAACGGCCACCTAACATTCCTTGTTCAAATGCATTTACTTTCGCTGTTCCTTCCATGTACATATTCTTTTTCTTTTTCCCCAGCTGTTCAGATTAAGAATATAACTGACTGACCGTGTTGTGGTCTATATTGATTTAAATTTGATGTAGTGAAAAGCAGATCAAGAATACATTTATACATCATTGGCAGCGTTTTCATACAATGCATATGATTTCATTGACCATATATTTAAGAAGCTGCTTAACCACACACTGATTTTTTTTTTCCCTCAAAATTCTAGATCAAATGTTTGCATATAAGGGATGTAGCTATCATGTTAGTAATATCCAAAAATACGAACCCTGACCCCCCCAAAACTACCCAGTAATCCTGTAGACGGTACTGTATGAACAAATGTTTAATCATATATAAATAGAATCTAAATGTATCACTGAGCAATGTTTTCTAGTGGATCAAACAAACTTTGTTTCATCATACATTTCACTGTGATGTTATTATGGTGTGCATAACAGGGAATATGGTTACTGAAAGAAAGATAAACCTGGATGTTGCTGTAGTTCTACAAATCAATAGTTTATTCTTTTAAAAATGAGCATTTGATCCATTTGAGTTTCCTGTGTTAAAGTATCCAATCTGGCTCACGAGGCACGTACACAGTATTAATGCTGAGAACTAGCGGCACAATATGTACACAAGGTAACTCAATGTGAACAGATATATTTTTCCTTGCAGAGATATCCAGGTTTATGACAGTGATTGTGTTTACATTTTATGGTGCCTCGTAATGATAAAATGTTATTTCCCTATATTAAAAGGATAAATCCATAAATGACTGTGGGTTTTTATTTCATTATTGTGTGACCTATTTGACTGCTATTTCTTCAAGAAGTCTACTTTTAATGAAGGAAAACATGTTCAATTTGGAGGATCCGTTTATGCAAATATTTAGATCAACAGTTTGTAATTTAAAATCAGTTTATAATTACACCATTAAGCTGGATAAATATAAAAAGTATATACATAAATGATGATTTTGAAAACACTCCACTGCAGCCATGTTTCCCTTGATTGTTTTTACTAGGTGGAAACAGCCTTAAACCAAAGGTAAGTGTCAGTTTATTAAGACGAGAGGTCAGAAATGCATGCAAACAAGTTAGAACAAAGCACACCCACTGGATTTGCTTATTAGAGTATCTGACAACTTCCTTTTGTTTCCACCAGAGTCCACCAGATGACTATTAAAAAGTCTCACGCAGAAGTAGACTATTTAACTGGCTGAATTCGAACACCTTGTGACACATCCAGTGTGCTGCACTTCCTGTGCCTCCACGTCATACCTCAATATTGACTGTGTCCAGATGGTGTTTTGGCTCATTAGCTAGGTTTACTTTTTCTGTTCGTGTGTGCCATACGAGAACCTACAAAATAACATTTGTGTTAGTACTGTCATCTACAGAGATGATGCGAAAGCTTTTTAGTGAGTGTGGAAATCAGTACCTTTGTGCAGTTGTTTGCTTTTGGCTCCAGTTCTTCCACTGTTGTTATCTGTTTCAGAAAATCAGATTCTTGCATTCCTGGTTGAGAACCACGACGCTTGAACACAGCTTTCGGATGCGACAGAATCACTTGAAGACTCACAGCAAATCCTTGGAGAGAGGGGGCAGGGAAAAAGGTTAAGAAAAACCTTTAGGCTTTACATTTTTGTGCAAGTTACACTGAAGCCTAGAAATCTCCCATGTTATTTTTATAAAATGTGTAAATTTGATTGTATGGATAGACAATATTTGGTAGGTTTGTACATCCTGCATTGTTTTGTTTTGCCCTGAAGGTGCAATCAGATTTTTCTAATTGCACCATATTTTCAACATGTTTAATCAATTTCCTGTCATGGAGAGAATATATGCTTTTTTGCCTGAAAAGTCAGGTATTGCTAAGATCTCAGACTATCCTTCCTTTCTACTTTTACTTAAGAAATAAAACTAAATTTTAAGTAAAATAAAATGTACGAAGCTTATACTGTACAAACACTTCTAGGTTTAAAGGTGAGAGTCAGAAAAAAAGGTTAAAATACGTTACTTAAAACAACTGTGGTCTTTAGAGATTTTTAGCCTTTAGAGAATTTTAACATTATTGTTGATGAAAGACAAGTCATATTAATGTTTTGCCTTGCACACCACGTAGTTATCGTGAACCATTTTCATCGACGGTGGCCTGCAAGACACTCTGCAGCTGATCTGTGCATTGCACAGCGCAACTGAAAGAACTTCATCAGCGCACGTGCCTCTCTTTGCAATGCGTTCCTCTAATAACATACATTAGGTCCCTCAAAGGGAGAGTACAAACTGAGAAATCGCTAGTTTGAACAAACTCCCCCTCTCTGAAGCAGCTCTCAACAAATCTCCAATGTGCCATTATTTATAGAACCCTCCATCTTCCATTCAGCAGGGTTCAGTCACGTGTATGCTTCTTCTAGTATGACTCAAAACTTGACTGATATACTTGTAAAGAAAAATTAGATTTGTAACTCCTTATGTCTAATTGCCAAGCCTACCACAGAAATCCTTTTTTCGTCAGTTCAGACTGGTTCCAGCTGTCCCTTTATGACAGAAGTAGTAACAGTTTTGACATCTGTTCTGGAAAACTGCAAGAACATTTAATTCTAAATTGTAATTCTAAAGCCAGTATTAAAATTTTCTCATTTTTAAATGAGTATAACTTTCTCTAATGGAATATAAATCTGTCCCCTTTTTTACTAGAATTATCTTGCTACTGTATTTTCCTTAGTATCTGTGGCTTTTATGGGAGCCTTTTAAAGAGGAAAATATGAGGAATTAATTACATCACATATAAAGAAGGCACACTGAAACCACTTTTAACTTAACTATTGTGTTCTTGCTTGTAGCAAAGCACAGGAAGACACCAGAAAGTGATTTTTTTTTTTTGGCAAATAAAGATTTGGACACTGCAGCTGAAGACTATGGGATGGGTTGGATGTAAACTGAGGTTCCTAGTTCACTGACAGACACGGTTGAAGAAAACATGTTTAACTTTATGCATTATATCCTGCCTAAGATAAAGAAGAATAGGCGTCTAGATGGAAAGGGCTTATCTGCACCTTGCAGAGTACTCCAGTGAGTAAAAGACTTGCAGGAGGTGTGAGACTTTGGCTGCAGCCTCTCTGTGCGGTTAAGCTCTGCAGCTCCTGCTCTGCAGACTGCACCACCTGCTAGCAGCCATGCTGGGATCCAGCTGTTCTCTGCTGCAGCTGCTGGCTTTAGGCAGGCGGTACCAGGCAAAAAGAATGGCAGTGTGGACTTTTCTTCCCAGGTAGGTGTTTGTCTTCAGCAGGCTACAGGCCTCCCTTGCTGCCTACGACTTGCAGCCTGGCTATGAGGGAGCACAAGGTGGGCTCCATCCCAGTGCTGTTCGTAGCCGAGTGGAAGCATTTGTGAGGAGCCAAGGTGGAGCGGTTAACTCCCTCAGCAAGAGACAGCTGCAGTGCGTACAGCCAGCTTTCTGCACCTTGAGAGGTGACCGTAGACTTATCACTGATGAACAAATTGGCCTGGTTCGGTTCAGTATTTTTGGTTAGGGTGTTGCGTGGTTGGGTTTTTTTTTTTCCTAAATTAGAACAAACAATATAAATTTTGGTGCAACTGGGCTTTAGCGTGCTTGATATTTTGGCCACAAAAAGAACATTTGCTTTGCAAGGGAAGGCGTTGTTGGAGCCCTGATCAGCTGTGTGAGCTGCTGTTTCTTTTTAAAATGATTTAAAATTTAATTTTTATCATTTAAGCCGGTCAGCCATGGAGAAGAAAATGAAGTAAACACCAAAATTAGTGTAGTGTCCTAGTTTTTAGAGTGGAGAAGGAATCCGTTCTAAGCAGAAGAGACACATTTTTTACTGCATATCTTTGCATGTCTTAGCTTGGCTCCCTGGCCCCCACAGCCCATACTTATCCATACACGAATTTCTTCTAGGGTCTCTTGTTGCAAAGCTTGCTCCTCTGTTGAGAAAATTGAATTCAGTTTTGAAGATGGATTTCTCCTACACACAGATCTTCAGCTGTGCCATGCCCCCTGCATGTAACATGCACCCTTGCTACTACGCTATTGCAAACCACCATTTTAGGGTGCTATCAAAAATCCCCCATGTTTTCAGGCATCAAATAGAAGACAAATCGCTAGACCATGTTGTATGTGGCAAGGACATAGACTGTTGTGCACTGACTGGCCTGTGGCTTGTTTCCTTGATCAGTGGTCACGCAGTCTTTGTTTCTTGAAAGAATCCAATAAAGCAGCAACTTGAAGAGGTAAAATAATTCAGAGAGACTTATCTCCTGGCTCGCTCGTTCTTCAGCTCTGCTTTATAACTGCTTTAATTTCACATGTATGACATTTTGTATTTATGTAGCTAGACTTCGGATAGACTTGAGGAAAAAACATTTTCTAGTGACAACTTTCAGATGACTTTTTATCACAGACGGATCATTTTGGCATCAGAAAGAGAGGAGATGGCTCAGGTTTTAACCAGACTGGCAGTAGTTATTTCTCTCAGTAGATAATGGTCCTGTGGTAATAGATGAAGAGACACTGTTATTCTGAATTCTAGCCCCAAACAGGGATTAATCTGGGATTACTGTCTCCAGCGTAGCATAACAGAACAGTGCTACAGGCATACAATTCTTTTATTTGATCATTATTCCTACAAGGTCATATTGGGCTTAAGTTTGCGTGAAATGCCACAGGACAATTTCATAGTCAGAGTGTGAAGAGGTGTTTTGGGTTTTTTTTTTTTTTTTGTGTGTTTAATGCAAGGCTGTAAATCAAATCTAATTGGCTGAAGAGCCACCTAGATAAGAATTAATTTGTTGGAGGACAAGATACCTGGGAGACATGGCAAAGATTACATCTGTGCTTCTTTCTACGGAAGCTGTTCACACCTTGACTTGTGCTGGATCAATGGCTTCTGTTAAGAGGCAGAACCATTTTTCTTCATCTGGTTAGAGTGAGATGGTCTTTAAAGGTTTTGTTGCCGTGATTAATGCCTTTGCTTCCTGAATGCTCTAGATATGATAGTAGCTGAAGGCAAGCTAGGAACTGAGAGTGTTTACCATTTCCAGGGTGTATAAATGCTAATGCGCAGGGCTGATGTTGAAACGGATATACTGGTTTCCACACAGTTCAAGGTACTACCTTTGGCTTGTTGAACGTGCCATGGCTTGTGGTCCGCTTCTTTCAAGTTATCTTCTCACTGTGACATACTGTTTAAGTTGCAATAAGGCAGAGGTGCTCAGCCAGTTTTTGCAGTTCATAATAAAGGCATCTGCTGACAGTTAATTCACCATGAAAGAGGCTCTCGATTTTAAACTTAACATTTAAAATAGTTCTTACCCTTTGATGGAGGGATGGTTTGTGTTTTGGGTTTTTTTGGGTTGGGGGGGGGGGAGGTGTTTGTTTGTTTTTTAGAGTCTGGTGTCTGCCATAGCCACTCACATAAAATTTTTTCATTTGTACTTGTGACTTCCAGCAGTGGCTCTTTCAGACAAAATATGCCATGTTTTGCAGTGTCATTAATAGAAGAGCTTTTTTTCTCAGGGAACCATAAGAAAGATGAGATGTACTAAAGATCTCATAACTATAGCAAAATCCAAAAAACCGTGGTTGCTCAGGCCCTAGCAGAGGAACTTAGGGCACAGTGGATGAGCTCTGGACCACAACTCCAAAATCTGCTTGCCCAGTGATTCACAGGCATGGATTAATCTCTATGCCTGAAGTAGTTCCTGGAGTGCTAACGTAAAGCATACATCTGTTTTTCTTGAACAGTCCTGACATTAGGAGAATCACGATGTAACTTGTTCTTATGGGTGGTCAAAAACTCTGGCACTGGGAACAAGACAAAAGTAAATGACTAACAGCATCATTTAATACACACGATTTTAAATCGGCTCTATAACAAACAACACAGTGCCTACCTCAGAATCAATATCACTTTTTCCTTACAACACCCAATTCTCTCTTGCTTTTCTTCCCTGAGCGTAAGGAAGTCTGTGTCAAACTCTAGAACCCACCTACAGTTAAAACTGAGATGAAACTTAAAGAACACCAGACCTAATTCATACGGTGTGTTGGTTGCCAGACAAAAAGCAACACAGGAAACAGCTACTCTGCTTTCTGAATGGAAGTTAGCATTGCAGAATAGCAGTGTCAACCACAAACTTCTCAAAAGAAATAACCAATGTTTACTGAACTGATCTAATGTGATTGCCATGTGTGAGTGTATTTCAAAGAAGAATCTAGGGAAGCTGGCTAGCTAGGGTCCCAATGAAACCAGCAGGACCTGTCTCCACTTGCAGTAGATTTTAATTTGGCCCTGTATTTTGAAGTCTAGAATAAGAAGTTTATGTGCTTAAAAGCAAGGATGCGCTTCCTCTGAACAGCCACAAGTTAATCAGTGGTCCCAAACCTTTTAAGCAGTCATTCTTTTCACACCCAGCCTCATGATCAAATTCTTGTGAAAATCACTACAAAAAGGTAGTTCTGCAAACCAAAGCGAGCCTACTTAGCAGTGCCTTAGCAATCAGAACATTGATTATAAACAGCTGTAGACAGCTGAGCAGTTTGAAATATGCACCTATTTTTTTTTATGGTAATACTTTCAAAAGAGATCCTTGATCTTCCTGAAGTGCAGTATATGGTATAACCTAAGTTGCTTGTATATTTGGTGCCAGCAGATGGAGGAATGCCAGTGATGTATTACAGCATGGACTTAGGTTTGTTTGCAAGTCCTCCAAGTCCCCAGGGGTATGCTGGGGAGTCGGGGGGCAAGGGTGGAAAACTGAGTGTTAACACACATCCTGTAGACTGCACCTGTTCAGACACCTATGCAGTTCTGGATTTACAGGTTCTGTTCTGTTTGTCTGTGCCCTTCCACCATATTCCTGAGGGGAATGAAGATGCAAACTTAACAGAATTTTTTACCAGCCTACACAGCATCCATTCTCTCCTTGCTGAAATTAAAAATGTAATTTAATTTCTTCAGTTATTTTTTGAAGATTAATAAGAGTTCTCTCACAAAGTAGTAACTCCTTGTTTGTGGATCTGCAATAACTTCCTATACTCTCAACGCTTGTATCTTTGTCTCTATAACCCTCTCCTCCGTGACTTTGGTAAAAGTACAAGCAGGTAATGCTCCTAATGGAGCTGCTTTTCCCTCATGCCAGTGTTTCAGCCAGCAACTGCAAAGTGTTAAACAACAACTTAAGAACTTTCCATGTATCTCTTCATGTCTGCGTTAGAGTCCCTTGGCCAATGTTGTGTAATGGCTTTTTGCCTGCTGCTAATGAATTATGAACCATGCTATCATCTTCATAAATGCCCATAAGTAACCACTTCTACAGCATAGTATCAATATGTATCTATTAATCCACTGGCAGAGACTGTTAAAATGCACAGCTGCAGTCCTCAACAGGCTGCACGGGTTTGGGGATGGACATATCTACTTCTTCCCTGAGGAATGCCTCTACCTGGACACTCAAATATTTATTTTCATGCCAGCTGATACTATTAACTTGAAATGCTTCTACAGTGCAGAAAAATTCACCTGTTGATGTTTCTGTCTTTGAGGTGTTAACAACTATTAGTTCTCCTTTACTCTTTTTCACCAATTGTACTGTGAATACGGTATATATTTTTCATCAAACATTTCAATCCATATAAAAATATTCTGTTGAGATAAGAAAGCACTGTCCTTTTCCCTCTCCCAAAACATAAGGGTATCAGAAAACAGAAAATTGCTGGCTATTTCTACCCTGTTCTTGCCCTTGTATTCCTACTTTTCCCCTTCCCTCTCCTTCCTGAATACAGAAGATGCTTAAGTGCAAATATCGTATCATTTGCTGGGAAACCAGCTGCTGCTACATCAGAAATCGGACTTCTGCACAGTGGTGATTCATGTGGCAGTTGTGAATATATACAAAAGATTGTCTAAGCATGGACTGACAGCAAGACAGAGCTATGTGGTGTGCTAACTTCACAGCAGAAGATTGATTAGATCCATTTTGAAGCTTTTCTGCCTTCATCTGCTAGGCTATAGCTGTCAGTGATTTCTTCCCTAAGCCCAGTGTTTCAAACGATATCAATCTACAGTTATCACCGTCATTCCAAATAACCAATAAAAAAATGAGTAATTTCATGATAGAGTAGCATTTTACAACATGAGGTCTAAGAAGGGTCTGCATTTATACTGCCTGGTGTAGATTGATGACACAGTGAAAGGCAGGGGCTCCTTGCAAAAATTAGTTGGGTGAATTAATTTACAATTAACAGACAAACAATTTATACAACATAAAAGCCAAGTTGCTGCATAAAATCAAAAGCAAGTGAAAGTAAGTTTGCATATCACCAAGCAGCAACTTACTTAGACGAGATGTGCAAGCTAAGACTTCCAGGGTATTTAGTGCTGAAGGGCTACACACAGTGGCTGCACTTCAGAATTTTTAAAAGCTGCTTACACTGAGACATCTGTTTCTGTCCCACTCATAAAAAATGTAAGAATAGTTATGAGAAACTCATTATCATGAAACTTGGTACTTACCTGCCATATCAATAGCAAAGGGCCTGTCAGCTCTCCAGCCAGTGTACCAGCCAACAACTTTGCCGTTTTCCACGACTGGGCGCTCATACCGTCGTCCTCCTACCAGTCCCACAGGCCACACCGATACTTTGCGGGTTGTACGCATCTGCAAGAGGCAGGCACAGCATGACTGCATGCACGTTTTCCTAGTAGGCTTTTTTTGTAAGTGTTGGTGGAAAGCCTACACACATAATCATCAAGACTAGGTATTTAAAAGCAATTCTAGCTTACAGATTTCAGCCCAACAGAGTATTTGAAAGCCACATGTGCCCATATTTTCTGTGAAATCTCCAGCTCTCTAGCCTGTAGGCACCTCAATTCTACTGAAAATATCCTATTCATATTATTTTTTATAACTAAAATTTTAAAAGCCATGAAAAAACAGTATTTGTTTTCTTGTTTGTTTGGATTTTCAAAGGTGTACTAGATATTTTTTATCTGCAAGACCATACCATTCTTGCAGTAGGCTTATTTTTATAGATTGCTGAGGTATTGTACAAGCCCAGCGAGAGAGAATATTATAATAATGATTAACAAATACACACTTCATTAAGACAAGTACAATTAGTTTGAGACTGGTAACAAATACACCGAGTACAGGAAATTGTGACACACAACCCTTCCCCTACCTGCAGCAAATCAGGTTTATACAATAGATGCAGCTCAGACCTATTAAAGGCTCACAAAAAAAGATTAAGTTTGGGCTAAGCCTTTTTAACTCCTACATTTTCTCTTGAAAAGCTCTGCTAAGTTTCTGAGAAGGACAGAAAGCAGGTCGGACAGGATGCTTCTGCTGGTTTGCTACCAGTAACGGGAGTTTTTCCCAATGGTGTAAACGAAACTAAATGCAATTCTGGAAACATGGTCCTCATCTAACCTACAGGAATCTATAGATACTAAAAAATTACTCTTTCTTCAGCAAAAAGCGTGCATGACTGGGAGTCAGTGAATTCAGTTCACTGGTTAATAGACCACTTTCTTCAGTATACAGGAGATAACATGACATGAACCCTGACACGCTGCTCCCCATGGGAAAATCACTGACAGTCTGGTGTGAGAACTTGAGATGACAAGTGCACAGACACAGCAACTTGCAGTTTAACCACACGGATTCAAAAGCCACTGTTTTAACTACTGTGCTTAAATATGGTCCTATTTAAGCAAGTATTAAACTATTTCAGTGTAATGTGGGGTTAATTTGATTGATTTTTAAAACAATTTCTTGTCTTCTGTTGTAGTTGAGGCCTATTCCTTAGGGAAAGGTTATCCTTTTCTCCTTCCAAGCACTCCTCTTAGCAAAACCACACACAGTTTTACATATTTGTAACTGCAGTCCCCTATCGATAGATGTTGAAGTAAAAGACAACCTTGGTTAAATATTAAACACTTTCCTCTCTCTATCTCTGCCAAGGTGAAAGATTTATCATGCATATCATCTAGACTTCCAGGAGATGCACCAGAAAAAACAAAGACATCACATCACTCTGGTTCACATTTCTAAGCTAGAAACATTAGCAGATTCTTAGGAGAACTTTCACATAGGGAAGGCATAAAATACATATTTAAAAATCCACAAATATATATGTACACCCAGGAGAGAGGCATACACCTTCTCTCCCTCCCATTCTTTGTGTATCTTTAAATTTGTTTAGCAAAATTTTCTCACTTGCACCCTAATAAGTGCTGGAGCAAGTCAGACCATCCCACTCAGCAGCAGCAGTCCATACTGTATAAGAACAGGGTATGTATACAATTGGCAATATAGAGATTTCTTGTGATAAGGATTCTGTCCAAACCATTGACTATTTAATTGCCAGCAAGAGACTGCCATGAATCTCTCTACAGGTTATTGTTAAATGTGTTTGTCTGTAACTGTTCTCCCTGCTTAAGATTATTTTTCCAGTCTCTCCCACTCCTCCATTTAGGAAATGCAGAGTTAGCAATTAACTATTTGGATATGGAAATCAGTCAAACCTTCTCACGAAGATCTTTTAGCTCTGGTTTTAATTCTACATCCATTTTGCAAATTTTTCTAACTGTATTTATATAACATCCAAACACACCAGACATGGACACAGGGCATCATCCTGTTGGGCTTGTCTACACAGGCAAGTTTGCAATAGGTTTCCAAGGGCGTGATCAAGCCACGTACACCCAACTGTGCTACATCAGTACGAACCACAGGATGAACACAGATGCCCACTAACTTTTCTGTGTTGCCATTAATACCTTCTAGAGGGTATGGATACCTGAACAAATTACTAGTGTACTGATTTACAGCATTTTAGCTACCCGGTGCCAACTGCTTGTACCCATGGTAAACATAAAATGCCACAAGACAGGGGCAGGCACACTCTGACTACAAGAGAGTAGCTAATGCATGGTAAGCCCATACCCCGCCTTTTCTCACAGTAAGCATTTGGGCAGCTCTCCTGCAAAACAAGCCAGATCATACAAGACTTCTGAATTGGGTCAATAGCAGCCACAGCATTTATGCTAGCAGAACCAGACTGATTTACATTAATACTTTACCATACACAATGTGTAGGAAAATCTTGTCAATGAAAAGTATCTCACTGACCTCACGAAACCAGCATGAAATGGCCCAAGACGTTTTAATTATTACAGTCTTGGGTCCATCTCAGTGTCTGAGTTAAGTCAGTAAAGCCACCACACATCCGAAGGAAGTAAGTAACCCTTTACAGAGCTCTTTATTTTGTCCTTGGGTTACTTTATTCTCACAGGTTACATTTTTTGAGAATGAAATAAGCAGGTGTCAAGAATACAGCAACCCCTTTTAAGTAAAAACTGAAAGAGCACATCTAGACCAGTAGTTATGCTAATTCTGAAATACCTTATAGCCTCAGGATATGCTAGGCAGATGAAAGTAGGAATATTTCTTTTAATCTTCTGAGAATAGCATTACTGCAGTTAACATACTGATGTGTTAAGGCTGTATTTATGTATGATGGAAGAAAGCTATTATTTGGATTAAAAGGCCAGCTTGCATCTGGAATTTGATGCTGCTAATCATTGGGACACAAAAAGGTGATTCAAAAACATATTAATTCTAAATAGCTTTATTACTGTGGGTTAAACAACTGCCAAAATCCTGTAACTTACAAGCAGCTTCCTAAACTACTCTTCTATCTGTCATTTTAATGTGCGGTAGCACATGCTGTCTTAATACTCAGTATTTTAAGTCCTAGTAACTTACGTGAATGGTATTCATCTTACCTATGCTTACCTCTCTGTAAGTTAGGCATCTGGTCTATCCTAGTTAGACTTCTGCAGTTAATGAACAGAGATAGGAACCTGCTGACGTGATCCATCCTGCCTGGCTTAGACAGCTCTCTTAAGGTAGGATGAATCTCCCTCTGGAAATGCTTTTGTCCTCTATTCGCTTTTTGATTATTTGGAAGGGGGTCTAGGGCATAGGAGGAGAATGATGTACTGGACGGGGGGAAGATGAGAAAAGGACTCTGTAAGATGGTAGAACAAACCCAAGTGAAGCAGGGGGGACACAACTGGGAAAGAGTGCGCAAGAAAATGGCAGGAGAGAGGAGTAACAACTGAGCAAAGAAATCCCAGTGAGGTGATGGGCATATAACAGTAAATAGAGTAGCAATAGAGGAACCACTAAAGAATAACATGTGAAAATGCAGAAAATGTAGCTGAGCAATAAAAGATAGTGATAAAAGCATTGCCAAAAATAGCATCTCATTAGTCAATCAAGAAAAGCTGCTTAATGGGATGCACCAGACTGATGGATATGGAAGATACCAAGTCAGTAACAAAATACAAAAGCCCAAGGGGAATGAAGGCAAATGACAGACAGAAGGAAACACAGCCATACTTCCTACAACGAAAAGGCTTCCAGACTGGAACAACTGTCCTAGTGTTTTTGCAGCATGATGTTGTTGCGTTTCTATTTGGGATTCAAAGCTCTCAGCAAATGCAAACTTGGCTGCCACATATAGTAAGCTTTTTTCCTCTCCCTCTTCTCTATCACTTCAACCCCTGTGTAATTTGTGATCTGTACTGGTCAGGCTACACATTATCGTCCAGGCTTTCCCCCCTTCCCCCCCTGCCCCGCCCCAGAGAGGCTCAAGCAGATTTCTATGCAAATTTCCCATTTATTAGCAGCAAAGACGGGATCTAGAGCTCCTTCACTACAACTCTTCCACAGGGGAAAATGTTACGGGTTAAAGCACGAGCACAGCCAGGTTCCCTATCAGTTCTCACACAGGCATTCTGCATTACTCACAGGTCATTTAAAGCCAAATTCTGCTTCAACAAAACTTATGTGGCTGCACTACAATTCAGAGGGATAGCTCAGCTGCAGCGATGCTATGCCTGGTTACTTGGGCATTAAATGGAGCTTCTGCCCTTACCTACCATTACTTCAAAGGAGGTACTGAGTCACAGAAAATCTGCACCAGTGGTTTTTGTGGTTCAGGGACTGTGATGCTTCGGGGATAGTAACTTCAAAAAGCAAGTTTGTTGTCAGTAAACTTGACTGTAAAGGGTATGTCTCCATGGGAAAACTTGTAGAAAGGGTCTACAAATCAAAAAAATTGTCAAATATTGATCTAGCCTGCTCCACAACCCTCACAGGTGATCTGATTTAGTGCTTCACCATCCTCACTATTAGAAAGCTTTTTTCCAAACATCTGCCTTAAAAACTCCTCTGCTGATTCATACCCAATCTACACTGCAGAGGGAGGATAGATTAATTCCCCCTTCTCTCAAGCAACACCTTACATATCAGATACAGTGATTAATGCTTCTAAATTATACCAGTATCCTTGGGCACAAATGTCAATATTGCTTCCCTACAGGAGAAAACTGTACTAAATTTAACTAAAGCAGTTAGGAGCCAATTTTGCTGGATTGGGAAGACTTCCAAAACATTTGCTATTCACGTTTCCTTTTGGCCTTTCTACTTACTAATTCTTTTTCTCACCCTGATTTCTGTTACTCTACCAGGTTGTGTTCACTGTACCTCTGAAGAGCTGCTGGCCATGCGTAATTAATTTCATAGTAACAGTATCAGTTTCACAGGTAAGAAAAAGACTGCTGTCAAAGTGCAGAAACAGACAGTGCTTGGTACTTTGTAACCCAGAGTCCATCACGTGGATAAGTATGTTTCAAATAGCTTTTTTTTGTCACGTTTCCTCTCATTTTTAAGCTATTTCATTGTTTCTCTACCAGTCTTTTCTAATCCAGCCTCTTTAGGATAGGTATTACATGTCTACGTGCAAGGGGAATGTCAGTGTGCATTTAAAATCTGTCATGTATTCTTAAATCATTTATATACTAGAAAGGTATTTAATGCACTGCTAACTCTATTTATATCCTTTTTTATTATGAAGAAAATAACTAATGACTGCCAGCTAATATTTAATTCTGTCTAGACTACTGAATGTTATTTTTAAGACTATAGCAAAAATTTGATTTTTCCAACCAGCTCCAAGAGACACAACAAAAGATCTCCATGTTTTCAAAGATAAACAGATTCACTTATACTACTTTTAAATCTATTGCATAAATATACCCATTAAAAAATACACAGAAGCTAGCTTAATACAGTGTATAAAGATTATGACAGTTATGTAAATGTTATTGAAGGACCACTAACCCTTCCCTAGTCAAAGCTGCAATAAATAGTAAATATTCACCTATTTCTTAATGTCTTTTTTGAGTTGCTCTCAAAATATTTTACAAAGATGATAATGGGAAAACTGAAGCCTGTGTGACATGCAATGCCTGCAAGTATTTCTGTTCTATTTTGAATAACAATTATTTACTTTTTTGCGCTACAGATTTTAGGAGCCATTAGAATTATCTGCTGCTTTCATCATACCTTTTGGGAGAGTAAAGGGCAGGGCCATAAGAAAATGTTTTCAGTCTGAATCACTCAACGCAACTTGCCTTCTGCTCTGCAGTGCCACTATGAAAGTTACTAGAGTTGGACAAACCCAACCTTCAATGAGAAGGTCACGCCCGTTAGCCAAGACAAAATGTTTCCTATTTTCCCTCTGTTCTTCATGAATCTTTGTTCCCATCTGGCTGATTTGAGGATGATCCTACCTGGGCAATTTAGGCCACTACATAAGCAATAGCATACCTTCAAAATATTAGGGAATTTTTGCTTAATTTGATGTTTAAGTTACTCCTGTGAAGAGCAATCCAGCTGACTGTCCTCTTCACTGATCATATTCTTACCTTCTCTGTGGCTCCATGAATCTTGAGTTACCTGTAAAGAGTACCTGAACTTCAGAAGGGGTTGAGCTCTCTCTTCTCCTACCTCCTTTCCAGCTTCAACTCTACCATCATAGTCAGGGCATTCTTGTGCAGGCAACAGCTACAGCAAATTGAATTCTGGTCCGCAACTCAGTGGGCAACAGGGCTAAAAGTTCAGGGATTTTTCCTCTTAGAAATGACAATTAATGCTGTGATTTACTTTGAACCCACGCTGTAAGGCTGTGTTCAGATCACACCTTACAGCGTGGGTTCCTCCAAGGAGACCCAGTCTGCAAATCCTCACCTTGCACTCAGGCAAGATAGTGGTATATGCCACACTTGCACGCTCTAGGCACCTAGCAAATCTTGCTACAGAATTTTAGACACCCATGACCAAAGGGCTAGGGGTGGCAGTGAGGGAGATCATAGTTTTAGATATGAGCATTTTAATTTCACATACATCTCAGTTTAGGTGACTGAGCAAAATACAAGCAAAGGCGACAGATGTAACCTATACAGGAATCTCTAAAAATCAATGCATTTCTGAATGCAGCAAGCTCACTTTCTCACACATGTTGGAGACCTTTGTACTCCTTAAGCAGCTCACCCCTCACCCTCAAAGATGTCAGGGTAGTCTACACAATCAACAGCAGAGTGGACCTCCAACTTGCAAGCATATCCATACACGGACCAAGGAAGTGGTGGCCTTTGGCCAGCTACTCGAAATACGGAAAGGGCAGAGAAAATGCCTGAGACGTAAAAACACATGAATGACATGAAGAGTTAAGGGAAGTGGAACTTAGCTATGTCTATCTTCGGTTTCCAGTGCTTAGGCTAATCTTGTTTTTAAAATCTCTCTATGAAGGTGGAATGCCAGCTTTATCTAATGTTTTCTTTCTGGAAGTCTAAAAATATGAAATTGGCAGTTGCTAGGCATCAGTCACAATATTACAATAACTTGCATAAGATGAAGCACAAACGCAACAGAAACTATAACAGAGTCACTCCAAAAAGAACAGCCTATAGTAAAAAAATAGAAGTTATGATGATTCATGTAGAAACATCTGTAAAGCATATCAAGTACAGTAGTTGGGATTTTAGGCCTCTCAGAGGGCTTTGTTACGAATGCAGGCTGATGTTCAACTGATAAAAAATATTTTCAGAAAGCAGACTGTTGCTTTTGATGGAGAGATGCAGATGGACAGCTCCAGGTGAACAGATCATACCTGAGCAGAAAAAATACAAAATATTTTTGAGGTCTGGATCCCAAATGACAAAATACAATATGCCAGAACCACCAGCATTAAAGTAAAAGCATGATTTTTCACCTGACTGCCATTATACTCTCAAGCGGAAAGAGTTGGGAATAACTTAAAGGCCACACCTCCACTCCTGGAAATATTTCTTCATCATTGCTGGAGCCCCACTTAATACTCTGAAGAATTTCACAACCACTGAACCAATTGGTCCTTTCCCTGAAGCCCTTCCAGGGAAGGTGAGACTTTCCTAACAAAATGCTCACCTGAGCCAATGCTGAATACAGTATAGCAGCAGAAAGACAATCCAGGCTCTCCACCTTATTCTAGAAATGACAACTAAACCTGCTCAGCCCCTGCCCAGTTTGACTTTGAGGACATAGTTTTCCCAGTCACAAACTAAGCTATACACCCACATGCCATTGTATGTCTTAGGAAAAAAGACAATTATAAACAGCACCAGAGGGTTCCAGATTTACTACAGATGGTGACATTTTCCAGCAAAACACTACTGTAAGCTGGGTTTTTTTTTCCTCATTTCCATGAAACACATTTTGCCCAGGTCTATTTGGCCCAGCTCACTCCACATGAAATATAAGGTACTCATTCCTATTAGTACCAGACAGAAATACTTTGGACAGAGATTAGAATTTCCTCATCAAAAGCTCTCAGAAGTATCCCATGGCATTTCATGTCAAAGGACGCTTCTTTTTGATCATGCCCTTACAGTTTATGCACCTCCACTCACAGTAAAGCCTTTGCCGATTTTGCTTTGTTTAAAAGGCTCCGTCTTCTGTAAGGGCACTAGGGAAACCCACAGCAAAGGAGCTGCCTTAAACATAATCCTTCACTGACGTGCAGTTCCCTGGCACACCTTCTGCTCTGTAGTAATGCTTTTTCGACCTCTGAGCTAAACGCATCCCTAACACCAATGCTTCTCTCATGTTTGTTTTACGGTCCTAACCAGCCTCGGTTCCCACCCCCCCATTACAAAGATGACAGACCTACTATTTCATAAGCCAGCAAATGTACATAACTGCTTGTGGGCAGATGCTAGTAGACATTGCTGCTGGCAGTTTGGGACCCACATGTCCCCGGGCCCATGTCAGTGACATGCTGAAGGTCACCCAGCCAGCACAGGATGGTGGTAGGACCAGAATTCAGAGCTCATGTCTCGTCCCTCTATGTTCATACTACCCTTCCCAGCAAGCAGACTACTGTTTATCAGACCTTCTTTGGGATTAGGCAACTGCAGGTCTGGAGAATTGTTCCTAGCAGGGTAACAAACTCAAAAAACCCTCCCTCTCAGCTATTGTTACCACCACTTTCATGACAGGAATTACTATCAGATTTCATCAGCACACAACGTGTTCTGAAGCCGTTCTCTTCATGCTTGGAGAAGACGAGTATAGTTTACCCTCATAAATCAATCAATTCCTGAAGGAGAGATCAGGATTTACTACAGAGCTGTCAAGCCAGAATCCATAAAGACACAGACTTTTTTTTAACAAGAAAAAAAAAAAAAACAGCCCTCAAGCAGTGCCTCAACTGAAAACAAGACTACTGGCTCTCTCCAAATGCAACCTCCCACTCGTTGTAAAGACACATCCAGTTGGCAAAGCCTGCCAAGGGGCAAAGTTAACGGAAGTCAGGTCGACAAGACATTCCCCATGTTACTACCAGTGGCCTCCCAGAGACCTTGCGTACAGCTTGCTAGTGACCCCAGGAAACAGTCATGGGAACTTGCAGTGGTAACTGAAGCAAAAGATCCTTCTCCGCTCCTGTAACAGAGCTTTCCAACCACCGCATTTCAGAAGGAAAACGCATTCACGCACGTGTGTTTGCCTGCGAACACAGGGCTCAGAATAAACACTTCTTCCCCAGCAGCTGAACCCTGGTGAAAGAGAAGCCTTAGGACTGTGGAGCTCCATGCTGGAGATTACCATTCTTGTTAGCAAAAGGAAACACAGATTGCCCGTTGTGCTTGTAATTTGCAAGGTTAACCCTTCAGACATATTTATCCCCTTGCTTTCCTGCATCTCCTAGCTGATCAGAGAGGCAACTTGTACCTTTTTGTTTCATCGTTCACAGCAATTAGAAGAATAATATAGGAAATGATAAAAGAATAAACTTGACTGGACCCCCCTTTCAGTAGCTGTGGGTCACTCAAGTGATAAGCCTGCCAATACTGTTCCTTTAGCTTGTCCCTAATGTTGGTACCCCCCCCCCCCCCCAAAAAAGTAGAGTTTCATCTCCAAATGTCTTTTGTCCCACACTACTCATTGTGGTGAAGTGTATCTTCTGTATCAATTTACAGACTCCCCAAGATTGAATCAGATTAGTTTTATATCCCCGAACAGAGGTGGATGCTCTGGTCACCTCAAAGATGGGTATGTGGAATTACTCTGCATTGTAATGCGCTAAGCACAGCCATGAGATTTTAAGAAAAATCAATTACAACAAAGGTCTAGCCACCAGGCAAAGGTCTTCAAATTAGCAGCTTCAATGCTGAATGCCAAATGGGCAAAGGAAGTAGAGCACCCCTGCTGAACAGGGACCCTGCACCTCCCCACATACCGGAAAAAGATGCATTACGAATCTAAACACAAACAAACGTAAGCATTTCTAAAATAACTTGCTCTAGGGAATTTCATGTGCTTCACATTTCTGTGTATCATGTTGATGTTAAACTACCGACTGCAAAGCACATGAGGAAGCACAATGCTTCCAAAATGCAGAATATGGCTGTACACCACTAAATACAGTACTGTCCACCATCGGAAGACATGGACCGCAGTTTGTCTGAAGCCCTGTATGTTCCCTATCTGCTGCCAATCTACTTTTCTGTTTTCCTCCCTCCTTTCCCTGCCAAGGTTACTCTTCTAGCTGTCACGGAAGATGTACGTGAACTTTCTTCTTCTGTTTTATGTCTACTTATTAAACACCACTCCTTCCTGCCAGGGGGAACCCAGAAAGAAAGCTGGATACACTCTCTCGGAGTGCTTGCCAATTCCCACCGAAAAGGAGCAAAGCCCTTCACCAAGGGGCTGCAATAAAGACAAAAACAGGTCCTTTCACAAAAGAGACTCCTGAAAGGCTGTTTAGTCATTACACAAACCATTTGCTGCTTTTAAGAGCGAAAGGCTTCAAAAAGACTGGGCAACTCCACGCAAAGGAGCCGGCTCTGGATTAATTAATTTGCGCCAAGAAAAAACTGTGAAGGATGGCGAGTCCTGACGCGAGTTTGCCCTACAGGGAGGGGGACGCAGCCTGAAAAAAAAATAAACACCAAAGAGCGCTTTTCATCCCAGTTTTAAGACAAACACAGTATCCCTTATATAAACCCTAAACTTGCTTCGCTCAGCAGGAAAGCGAGAAAACAGCAATAAAAAGTGGGGGGGGGGGNAAAAGGGGGGGGGGGGGGAGTGGAGGGGAAGGACAAGAAACTTAAAATCAAGAGAGGGGTGGTCACACACAGGCAGCGCTGGCGAGCACGGGTGAGGGACGGGGCGCTGCAAGGTGTCCGCGGCGGGGAGCGGGCTTGACTCATCCGTGCCTGGGTTTTGGGTGAAGGGCACCGAGCGCGCCGCAGAGCGGGGAGCGAGGCAGGACGGTCACAGGCGGGAGCCTGAGGCGGGAACGGCGGGCGCCTGAGGGGGGGCGAGACCGGCGGGAGAGGAGAGGCAGAGGGAGAGGAACGGCAGGTGCCCGAAGGGAGGCGAGGCGAGCGCCTAAGACGAGACGAGGCGAGGCGGGAAACGGCGGGCGCCTGAGGGGAGGCCGGCGGTGGAGCGTCGCGGCCGAGCGCGCCCCCCGCCCCGCACGCACCTCCTGGAAAAGCTCCAGACTGTAGGTGTTGTCGTCGTCGGCGAAGAAGAGCACCCCGGGCTGGGGGGGCGGCAGGTGCTGGTGCCGCTGTCGCAGCCAGGCCAGGCCGGCGTTGCGCTGCTCGGTGGCGCGGGGCAGCCCCGGCCGCTTGTAGCGGCGCGGCGTGGGGACGTGGAGGTGCGTGCAAGGC
>VYZW01042809.1:125868-189983 GCA_013401315.1 Balaeniceps rex | reverse complement strand
AGAAAGTACACAAATCTTACCATGTGGTTTCTTCTTGGCCTAATCTGTATTGAGAACATAGGGGTTGGTGAGGGGCTTGCTCCTTAAAGAAGGAATTTTTGATGAAAGGAAATGAACCATTGGTCCTCCTTTCTCAAATAAATAACTCTCTCTTCTTTTTCTCCTCCTAAACTGTAGTTTCATCTGTTGGGGATAGTCTTGAAAGTGATTCTTTGAAGAGCAGCCCAGAAAAAGGTAAAGAATCCTGGAGACACATTTGTTAACTGTGTGTCTTTTGGGGGAGCAGAGCTGGGGAAGTGTGTGGTGATGAAGTATACTGAGTAATGTCATCTCTAGCATAGTGCTACCATTATATCCACTTTTATAAGTATAGTCCTGGGGGGTGAGAGGGTAATGTAAACTCTGATCCTGTTTAGTCCTTGGCCCCACCACTCTGTTGAGAAGGAATGACATGGAGGATGCCAGTTCTTTTGCTCACCATCTCTCATGGGAAACTCTTAATTCTTGTTTGTTCACTTCCCCCCCCCCGCCCCCCACCCTTTTTGTCAAGTAGGGAAGGGGAAGGTTGATATTCAGGCATATCTGAAGCAATGGCAAGATGAACTTCTTAAAAAAGAAGAAAACATTAAGGATTTGCCAAGAATGAATCAGGTAAACTGTCCGTCTGAATCTTATTTAAGTCTATTTTTGACTGCCGTTTTTCCCTTAAGTCCTATTAGTAGTTTTCTAAAGGATTTGCAAGATCCCTTAAATTTCAGACCTTCACATTAATCATTAGACTGTGGGGTTTTTTGAACTGCTGTAACTGTAAGCTTATGAAGAGAGGGACTCTCAGGCACACTGAAGTTTATCAGGGCTGGTCCATGCTCACATTGTCATGAGAGCAGTTGTTATACCAGGTGCCTAGCAGCAGCAGGCACTGGATTGAGATCACAATGTGTAGTGAAACAGGACAGTTGTGTTGCTCTTCTCTGAATAGTCTCCTCTATATCTCTCTGTAGTCTCAGTTCATCCAGTTCTCAAAAACTCTGTACAATCTGTTCCATGGGGATCCTGAGGAGGAACTGTTGTATCGGGCTATAGCGGTGGTTACCAGCCTCCTGCTGAAAATGGAAGAAGTTGGGAGAAGACTGCAGAGTCCCACATCACCAGTCAAAAGTCCAGTTGCTGTTACGGAGGTGCCTGCTGAAATTCCCAGAAAAGGGCAGGAGGAAAGGAGCTCTGAGCAGATGGGAGGCAGTAGAGCACAGAGTTTGAGAGGGAACCATGAATGGTCTTTTGCCTTTGAACAGATTCTGGCGTCCTTATTAAATGAGCCAGCCTTTGTGAGATTTTTTGAGAAACCTCATGGCATAAGAGTTAAAATAGAGAGTGCTAAAAATTTACAACTTAAAGCAAGAACCAGAGTGTAATTTTTTTTACCTTTGACTCTAAATTAACCACATAAAGCGCTTACAAATGAAGGTTGTTACTATGGAAATTCAGTCTGCTGTTTACAGAGGGAATGGACTTTGAAGAGTTAGCTTTAAATATCAGATTACTGGTATGTAATGTAAATAAAAATAGTTTGAAGCACAATCACTTTCTTGCATTGTTCATAAGCTTCACTCCAAAAAAAGGACTGAATAATAAACTGTCTTTACCATGTTATTAAAATATGCAACATTGCTTGGAAATACTGGACGTGATCTGTTGCAAACCTATTTGAATGACAGCTGTTACAGTGTGTGCTCTCCAGGTTCATTTCTATTACTGTGATAAAAGGAATGACTTCCAGCCATTTTCACTTAAAAGGAGTATCGACAGCTTAGAGATTGTCTTCCAGGTTAGTTTAATTAGTTATTTCCAAACTTGCATGTGGACTGGGATCAAAGCAGGGTGAAGACTAAGAATAGAGGCTATGGTAGGCACAAGAGCATGAGATTAGAGAAGCAAGTTGTCCTGCTTTCAATTCTTCTGCTTTGGTGTTACCAATGGTCCTGGACTCTCGCAGATTCTAGCCCCTTGTCAACAGTTTGCAGACTGTGTTCTCCCAGCCCATGTCTCAATTTTTGCAGCAAACAAGTGGTTTCCTGCTTTTCTAGCTCAGCCTATATATGAGTTCTCTTTCCCATTTTCATACCAATCCTCCTACAATACAGGTGAAAAGTATGGATGCTTGTTTGGTCATCCGGGCTGCAAATGGATGCAAAAGCTAGTATAGATTGTTGAAATCAAGGGAAAGCAGTGGCCAAATCCGTCTGACCACATGGTGGTTGTCATTCCTCTTGCAAGAGGAGCCATTGTTGGCTTCTTAGGAGCATGTTGATGAAATGTATAGTTTTGCTTGTGTTTGGAAAGCCCAAGCACAGACCATCTTTAGCTGCATCATAGTTAGCTGAACGCCAACTATTGAACTGCTAGGGACAGATTGCACTTGCTCCTTTGCCTACTCTGAGTCCGCACCTCAACGTAGTAATCATTCTTTCTTTTCTATAGCTCTCTGGATTATTGCTGCTGTAATATTTTCTATCTGCCAGGATTCATGGCAATAAGAAAATCCTCTGGAATTTGACTTGAAATTTTTAATATATAAAAACTGATACAGTAAAGATCCTGTGGAGGCAAGCTCTGCCAGCATTAATGTTGACCTTGAACCTTTGGTAGCTGGTGCTAGAAAGGGTTTAGAGAAAGAGGGGTAGAGCTTGTATTTTAACAACAACAACAACGTAAACTGGGACTCTCTGCTAAGCTAGTTAAAAATGGCTGTTTCTAAAGCCTGTATGACAATCTTTCTCTGCAGAGCAGCATTCTTTTTATACTGTGCATGTTTTTTGTAAAGAAGCAGAATGGGGATGGTATCATTCACTGACACTTTTCTTGCAATACTAATATGAATGAAGAACAAAATGAAATTCTGACTTGTGTTACAAGCACTTTGTCAAATACCATCATTGCAATTGGTGTTGAAGTTCGCATGCTGCTTCTAAAGAATACAGTTTTGATTAGGAGCAATGAATTTATGAATTATTTCTTCTACTCTCCCCCATACTCTCAGGTATTAATGTAAAATAAAGTTTTACTGAATGAATAGTACCTCCAAAAACTATATCATATATGTGAGAAATGAGGGAGCTTTTTTCAGAAGCCTTCACAAAGTAATTACACTTGATACAATATAATACTGATTTGTATTTTTATGCATAAAATATAAAAACTAATTTATCCATTCATGTGCATATGTTTCTGAGGCAAAGTAGGGCAACACTGTGTTATGTTTAAAATGTATTTACTCACTGTTTTTCTAATGTTGTTTTAGAAACACAAAGCAGATGATATTGTTATTCTAGTCCAGGACGAACTCAGATAAGATTTGCTCAGTGAGTAATTCTTCTGCAAACAGCCGTGCCGAAATTAATGGAGCCCCATGAAAATAGATGCAGCTGCCCATCCGAAAAGCTTTTGTAGGTTTATGACGGATACTGTCAATTTCAAGAGTAGTCAAAGCTATGAACTATTTGCTAAGCAAGGTAGCACAGAGATATGAAAGTCTTAAAACTCAATGACATTTTTTAGTTGAGAGCCAAGATGTTAAGATCTAAGTGCAGAAAACTGTACTGAAGGAACCTGCAAAATACGCTAGCCTTGTGACGTTACTTGGTTTGGTTATGCAAAACTGAGCACCTTTTTAAAATACCATTTTCTAGTAGTGTCAATCCAAGAGACTGTAGAGCCATTACCAACTATGTAGTAGCTCTGTCAGCTATCATATCTATGTATAAAGAGAGATTACCAGCATACATATATAAAAAAATAGATTTAAGGTGAGAAGTTAGGGTATGTAGGGGAACACTAATTTTTATTAACTGCATGGATTTTCTGTTCAATTTTTTTATATTTTTTCCCAAAAAGGGTAATGTTCCTGTAATACACCTGCAGGTTGATGCAGCAAGACTGGTCAGAGTGGCCAGGCATCCAGCCTCAGCAGGACGGAGCGTGAAGCAAGGTCGCTTCCAGCAGGCTGGCAGCACCCGGGCAACTGCCTCGCTGGCAGGTTCTTCCTTTTGGAGCCTGTGGGTCATGGGCCGATCCTTTGGTGAGATCTAGATGTAGCAAATGCCAGCTGTTTCCAAGGAGCGTGACCCAGAGGTGTCTTTGCTGGGCTGCTTCTGCAGTGTGCCATAGCATTGAGGGACACTTGTGCTTTGCTTGTGATGGAGTAACTCTGGAGTTAGTGTCTAGCTCCTTTCCTTCCCTTTCCTATTGTGGAGCTAGGCTGGCTGACAAATACAGGCAGGCAGGCTTCATTGGGATCGGGGAGGCTAGAGCCGTAGAAGCTTGTTCCCTCTCTTCAGTCCCAAAGGGACAGAGATCTCCATGCGATCCAGCTTTTTGGCCATCTGACATTCTTGGTGATGCAAAGATGAACCCAGATTCACATCACATTGCATCAGGACGCTGTGGGTGTGCACACTTCTGTTGCAGGAGGTCAGCTGCCACACGTAGCTAGGACTGAAGCAGAAGTGCTAGCAAGGAGTCTGGCGGTTGCAGAGTCTGACCCAGAATTACTCAGCTACTTCCCAAAGCAGGGACTTTCCATTCAAATTGTAACTTGGAAGTTTTTAGAAGTGTTTTTGAACTTCGAACAGTTCATTCACCAACAGGAAGCAGTGCGGTTGAGCACTGGTGTGTCATTTCACATATCTATGGGTTTTTTTTTCTGTAAGAGTTTTCATGAAGTTATCTGTCTTTTTTTTTTGGTTCAGTCATAGGGAATAAATGAATGTGCATCATTCAGTACAAACTATACAGTTGTAGGTAGGATATAGATTGCTAAAAGTAGTGATGCTGTTTATACAGTTTTAAAATTGCACTACCTGCTGCAGTGTCACCAGTGTGACTTGGCAGCTATGCCATGGTTATTTACCCTGAAACATTCTCAGTGGCTGTCAGCGTACGCCGCACAGTCCTTTCTAGTGGCTGGGCCATTGTTAGTGTTGCTATGCCCATGCGATGCCTTTTGTCAAACATAATCATTAGCCCAGGGGGATATGGCCAGCAGAGCTGCGATGTTCCCTCTGTTCCCTTGGTCTTGCGATACAGAGCGTGCTGCTCGGGGAGGCTGTCGCCGTGCCCTGCGCTCCAGGTGAATGGTGGCAGCCCTGGCCACCATGAGGAGCCGGCTGCTTGACCTCTTTGTGCGCCGAATTCAGGGCTTGAGCACTCAAGGGGAGGGAATAGCTCAACTAATAGTAATAAAAATAGGAGCCCTTTCCACCATGGGGGAGAACTGCTTGTAATTCAACCGGTAGCAATTCCCAGGACATGGAAATGGTCCTGCCATGTGATTCAGAACAAGCACTCTGTGTTTCTGTCCATTCCTAAAACAAGCCACTTGTTCGTCACTCCAACGGCTGGATAATACTGTATTTTTAGAAGAGTTTGCTACCATAGTGACTAAGAAATAGCTGTGTCTTGATTTTATTAGAAGTTTCTCATCCAGTTGTACCATACAAGGTTCTTGATTGCAGTTGTTATCTGGACTAAAACAAATATTCCAATTTGTTTCCAGAAAAATAGGCTATTTTGTCTTTTTTTCCTATAGCTTTGTCACTTTACCAAGAAGGCAACACACGTTTGTGTTGGCAGGTTGGCTTTTTATACAATGTATTGTATGCAGAAGTACTGTAAGACAAACGGGATGTTAAATAAAAATTTGTTTCACTTAAAAAAAAAAACAACAAACTGTGTTTGAGGCACTATTATTTCTCATGATGGACTGTTTCAGAAGTTCCTTCAAGAGCATTGGTCATGTTAAAGCCCCATTTAGTCAGTGCTTTCCAAAGCAAGGACCAAGCCATAAACCAGGCTAGGACAGCAACCTCCCCAGGAGTGGAGGAAAAATGAAGAGGAGACCCAGATTTCGAAGCCGGGGACTAGTTTAGCCTTGCACACAGCCTGAGCTGACTTCAGTGCTGAGACGGCAAGTGAGTTAGCCCAGGAAGAGTACCGTTACTCATTTTTTGCATCCAAATTAAAACATTTAATTGAAAGCTGGAGAGGGGCTTTTTACAAGGGCAGGTAGTGATAGGACAAGGGGTAATGGCTTTAAACTGCAAGAGGGTAGATTTAGATTAGATGCAAGGAAGAAATTCTTTACTGTGAGGGTGGCGAGCCACTGGAACAGGTTTCCCAGAGAAGTTGTGGACGCCCCATCCCTGGAAGTGTTCAAGGCCAGGTTGGATGGGGCTTTGAGCAACCTGGTCTAGTGGAAGGTGTCCCTGCCCATGGCGGGGGGGGTTGGAACTAGATGGTCTTTAAGGTCCTTTCCAACCCAAACCATTCTATGAGTCTTATGTTTTACAGCATGCAGACATGTCTACACTGACTCTGATGCTTTGTTCTTTCTGATTTATGCATTGCCCTGTCATGGTTTAACCCCAGTCGGCAACTAAGCCCCACACACAGCCGCTCGCTCACCCTCCCCCCCAACACACAGTGGGAGGGGGGAGAGAATTGGGGAAAAAAAAAGTAAAACCTGTGGGTTGAGATAAAGGCAGTTTAATAGGACAGCAGAGGAAGAGAAAATAGTAATAATGATGGTAAAAGAATATACAAAACACGTGATGCACGGTGCAGTTGCTCAGCACTACACAGCACTATGCCAGCTACTAGGAAGAAAATTAACGCTATCCCAGCCGAAACCAGGACATGCCCCAATTGCTTCTGGCACTGGTCATGGAAATCCCAATCTCCACGTTGAGCCCCATCCCTTCAGCTGTTTATACACACATAAACACGATGGCTGCTGCTCTTGTGCCTCCTGGAGAGCAAGGAGCAGCTTCTGATCCCCAAAGGACCCATACCACGCGGGGAATAACAACAGCACATATTGTGTAAGAGGTCTTACAAGTATTATTTTATTTCTTTTTTTTTAAAATACTATGTACAATCTGTTTAAAGCTTGTCAAAATGCACAGCCTCCCATTCAATGGAGCTGTGCAGGGACATAGGCTCAAGACAAGAATAAAATCTTTACTGTTCATCTTCATAAGACACTTCCTTTTTCCCATTACAAAATACTTTAAAGAATAGTGACATTTATAAATGTATCTATATTCAACATCATATAAAATAAAGCAAGATTTATACTCAATTCTAAGATTTTTTTTTCTTATTGTCTTGTGTGGTGTTTTTTTTTACATGGCGTATATACAATATATACAGCAACTTTTCACTGTTTGTCAAACCAGCCTGATTATACCCACCAGGCTTTAGCTTATACGTACAAATATGCTAAAAGTGCAAGACTTTATTAATTAAAGCTGCCTGTGTTTTCAGAGGTCTGGAATTGTGTGGCCTGTATATATTTATATATAGATATACATGTACATACCTATATATGTATATTAAAAATACATATATCTGCATATCTATATATATAGAGATAGTATATAGGTGCTTGCGTACTAGAAAGCCTCAGAACATTAATGATGAATAGGTTGACACTGACACTGGAGCCCGACGCAGGCGGCACTGGTCACATTCCTACCCTCTGCTTGTCACCAACACGTCACACACCTTGTGTTTTCTTGTAAGCACCTGAGGGTGCGTGAACCAAACCCACCAGCAACCCTCAATTCCAAATGGGTCCCAAAAACACAGGTCATAGCTAACACCGAGGTAAACAAATACAAATCAACCTGAATAAAAAAATTTTTTTTTTTTTTTTTTTTGAGAATGAGTGACAACATAAGGCAAAACTCCAATGGCCCTGACTCAGCCTTCCCCCAGCCTGGCGGCAGGCCGAGCAGGGACCAAGCAAGCCCCAAAAAGGGACTGTGGGATTTTGTCCTCTGGAGCATGTCTGGAAAATACGGCTCTACCCGTGAGGCAGCGCCTGGGCCCATGCAGCCATGCACCAGCAGCCAGGCTGGGGCGGACACTGGGAATAAAGGGGGGGGGCACATGATAAAGTGCATTTTAGGGCTCGTTTCATCAAGGCCCATCTACCATGTAAACATCCTTGCCCACCTCCTGCGCTCCTCACCGCGAGGCTGCGTGCAGGGGCTCCCTGCCCACGCTGCCATCAGAAGGGCTGTGTCCACGCCACAGCCCCGTCCGGCACACCCACTGCCCCCCAAACCCCTTCTCCACCCCCTTCTCTGTTGGCCTTGCTTTCAAAGCCACAGCAATGCCAGAAAACTACTCTGCCTTGGCTACCTCCCTCCCAAGCCCTGTTAACCTCCTCCCCCCGCCCCCCCACCCCCACCCCAACCACCACTGCTGAGGTACATTTGATTGATACCTGCCATGTCTGGGCTCATGTGCGGTGATGGGACACTGCAGAACAGCCACGGTGGTGTGTTGGAGCCACGCAAGTTTAACGGGCAAGACAGGGAAATGCACAGCCATTCCCTCCTGCCAGCCACACCGGGCCACAAACTGTGTACAACAGCGGAGCCCTAGCATAAACGTGTGTGTTTGCCTCCCCACTGTGCCAAGGTTGGGGGGGAAAAAACCCAAACAACCCCCCCAAAATACCACAACCCCTCCTGTCCCAACTTCATGAGCAACCCTACTGTCTTGGGATGGGGAGGGGGCGATCCTAAAAGTAACAGTGCTTTTAAAAAAAAAAAAAGAAAAAAATTATCTCCTACCTCAAAGGCTCCATGCTGGCCCTTACGTGACACTGCAGCACAAACTGCCTGGGGCAGGAAAGACCCCGGTGCTCTCCCCAGGACTTGGGCTCTAAGAGCCCAGGGTTGAGGCTGTTGTTATTTCAGGTCCAGATTGTACCACAAAGGCAGTACACGTCCCCCTGCCAGCGGTGAGGTGGCCCCAGCCCATGGCTCTGCTGTAGCCATGGTCACTTGTAGGGGTTTGAAATGGGGGGGCCCAGTTCAGGCTGCGCCCAAGAGGAGCTGCTCAGCCACCCCCGTGCCCAGGGGCTGCGTGTGCTGGCCAGGCCGGGTCCCAGCCAGGGACTGCGCTGGCAAGGCACTAGCCCTGATATTGTAACCCTGGGGTAAGGGCTACCGGGCACCTCCTCGGCTCCGTGCTGTGGCTCACTGTGCTTCCCAAAACACTGCTCGTGGCCAGGAGGCTGCACCTCCCCTCCGCCTGCTCTGCAACCTGCAATCCGTCACCGCTGGCATCCCTGGGAGGTGTGCACCCGAGCCAAAGCCAACCATGCCGATGCTTTTGCCAAGGGAAGGGCCCTGTGGAAAGCTGGGGGCTTGCACAGCTTTTGTTCACATGCCCACCCCTGCCCCGGCCAAAACATCAAAGCAGCCCCGTGCCTTGCACCAGCCCCACGAAAGCTCCCAGCTGCTGCGGGTGGACCCTGCTCCGGCAGCCTGTCCTCCCACCACCACCCCAGGCACTGTGGCACATCAAAATCCCATCCCCTTACCCAGGAAAAACCTGGCGGATGGGAAACAGCCCGTTGCGCACAGGGCCGAGGCAGGCAGTAAGTCACGCTGCACCCCACCAGGAGCACGAAGCCTGCAGCCAAAACTGTGTCTGGGGCAGACCTGTTGCACTCCCGTTTCGTTCCCGAGCATTCCAGGAAACTTGGGCTGCTGCAACCTATTTCAGTCAGGCTGAAACAGTCAGGTTTTTCTGCCCCCCGTGCTACCAAGCCCACGTGCTCACGCCTGGCCCCAAAGCTAATGAAATCCACCCAGTGCTGCAGTGCAGAAAATGGGCGTGGATGGTGGGGAAAGCGAGCAAGCTAGCTATAGATATAGCTGCATCTACAGCGTCAGATATCTCTAGCTTACATACATGTACCATTAGCTATACCTATTTTTTTTTTGCATGCTAACTTTCCCACTTCCCCCCTTTTCTTGAAACACAGGGCTGCTTGGGGTTGCTTGTGCCAAAGGCTGCTCCACCAGTAAGCACCAGCGTCCAGGTGCTGCAGTGCTGCAAAGAGCTAAGAAAGCGGCTTGCACAAGGAAAAAANCCCCCCCCCCCCCCCAAAAAAAAAAAAAAGGCAAAAGAAAAAAGCACGCTTTGCTTGGATTCGACAGAAGTCATGAACTAACCCATCCCTAACCCTGCTGCCAGATGGAGCTTTGCTGCTAGATGGACCTGGTCCTAACTAATCACTTTCTTGCAAAGCTTACAGTAACGGCCTAACCCATCTCCTACGTCTGGGCTCTAACAGTGCCCAAAGTTAGTACTCAGCTACTAACGCCTCAAAAATGTACATTTTCATTTTTCCTTTGGAAAGACACAAACAGTAGGGACACTTAATTATACACCCACTGAAGAATAAACTGTTTTTTCAATTCATAAATATATAGTTAAAAAGTGACAATTTACAAAAATACAATTTATTGCTGACCCCTAGGGCTTGTAACATCACTTGTGTTCGTTGTGATCCTACGTTTCAGGTTCGCCAAATTGAAACATGACCCAGCAAAACCACAAAGTTTGCCGTCATATGCTGTTCTATGCTTGTTTGTTTTTAAGTATAGAAACATATACAACTACATCGCTTGAAAAAAAAACCAACCAAAAAAAGAACAAGTAAGGATTCTTTGTCTGTAACCTGAAAAATATTTGGCTACAGGGAGTAAAAACCATATAAATTTATCTGCACTTGTTAACCAAAATAAAACACGACAAATATCTTACTAGCTGTGATGTGAGCTGGTATAACAACAGTAAGAAATTCAGGCAAAAGTGGTGTTACGTAAATTAGCAGCATTATCCAATCTCCTGGAAAACAAAAAATTGCAGGACTGAGGTATAGAAAAAAGGAAAAAAATCCACAAAGGACCTACTACAGCGAAACGAGTTATGTACAGGGTAATCCAACAGCGTCCTCCGGACCGGTACAGTCTGTGTATGTGCTCCAAACACTGGGCTTAAATTCACAGTGACTTTGAAGTCCTGAATGGAAAAGGGTTCTCTCCGTTGCAAAGCAGTCTTTGTGGCAACCTGATAAATAACCTCCCTGCAGCCAGAAAGCCGTTGCCTTCCAGTTGTACCGCTGTGCTGGGCAAGAGCACGAATGGCTGCTGGAGCAGCATCACAGACCGGCTGCATGGAAATCCCAACCGCCGAGGTGCCCCCGGAGCCGTCCGTCCCCGGCGGGGACCATCCCTCCAGCCACCACCTTCCCTGTGGGGCCCGACCTCACCCGTCCCGTGCTCTGATGGCGTCGTCCTCCCCTCCAAGTGCGCCCAGGGCGCCAAGCGGCTGCAGCCAAGGTTGTCCCTGCCTCCCAGACCCGGCGTTCAGGGCAGCTGCATCTCGGGCAGGTCCGGCAGGTTGCAGGCCTGGCCCTGTGCATGGCGGCTCTGCTGCTGCGGGTGGAGGAAGTAGCTCAGGGGGTTCTGCTGCGGGGCGTGGTGGGGCTGGAAAATGCGTTGTGTCGGACCCCCAGGCACCGGCTCAGGAGCTTGCATCTGTCGGGAGACACAAATCCAACAAGTCAGACCTGCCCTATCACCCATCCGCTCCCTCTCTTGATGCAGGGCTGATGCTGAGGCTTGTAGCCAGGAGTGCAAGTACCAAGTCCTGAAGACAACCTCTACCCATGGAGGGTACAAATTGTGGACAAGCGGCTTGGGATGCTGGTGCTATCAGCACGACTAACAATGCCTGGAGGGTACGGAGGGGAAGCAGGACCCATCTGTTCTACCAGCCCCACGGGGAGCCCAGCAGGAATGGAGACCTTCAAAAGCTACTTGGACACACGGTAAAATCTGCAGGATGTGCAACTTCCATCTTCCATGGGAAGGATCTTCAGGCAACCGGTGAAGAGGTTGTAGAGCAACCTTGTCCATGTACCACACCACGGCTGGTACCCCAAAGACCTGGACTTGCTGGTTCACCCCCCATTAAAGGCACTGTGGCACCAAAGCCTGGTTTTCGGTTGCCCTGGAGCTATTCATCTCCCCCAGCATCATCACTCTGCTGTCCCTATTGCTAGTCCTCAGGACCTCAGTGCAGCCCGTGACCACATGTACCCAAAGTGGGGACGGCTCCTGTCCACATTTGCTGCCAACGAAGATTCATTTCTTACTCTAAATCCCATCCTGCTGCATGGCTGCTTTCAGCTGTACCTGCTCCTCCTGCTTTATTTTCTACCATCTTTGTCTGGAGGACCGTAACTTACCTCTGCCAACCAGGCAAGTCTTGGAGAGTCTATTACTAATTAATTATCAGTTTCAACAACGCCTCTCCTTGGCAGAGTCACTGGCTTGGCATGCACTGATGAAACTGTGCTTTGAAAAACCAAAATCACCTTCTCCAGAGATCTGTGTTGTGAAACACCCATTTATTAAAAAAAAGCAGTGATGGAAGCTGATAAAAAACCTTGCTATGCTGAGACACAGCAGCAGGAGGCATGTTTTCAAAAGAGCTTATCCCTTATCATGTTTCACGTCTACAGCAAGATTCCCACCAGAGCTCCTCTGGGTGACAAGCTGTGTTTGAAAAACTGGATATTTCTTCTGGACACTAAGTGATAACTGAGTTTTGTTGGAAAATACAGCCTTGAACGGGTGCAGAGCCAGCCTGGAAAGGCTGAGCATGTGGGTACGTGCAGATACGGAGGACGTGCAAGTGCACTGACCAGGTTTGATTGAACAAGGTAAGCCCCATTTCTTCAAAAAAAACCAACCCAACCCCAAAGCCATCCCTGTGCATCCTCCAGCTGCATTACCTGAAGGTAGAGACGGTGCTGCTGAACCTGTTGCTGTGGCCACTGGTGGAGATGAACCGATGTGTTTGCCTGGTGGGATGTGAAGCTGGCATGTGGGATCATCAGAGATGGGGAGAAAACAGGCGACGGGGCTGGAGGTCGGACGGTGCTACAGGTAATCGGTTGCATCTGTATTGGGGGAGGCAAGATCTGCTGCTCTGCAACGCATCTGCCACGAGGAGAAAAACAAGGTGTGAGAACCCAAACCCAGACCCACCACCAGAGCAGGCCCTGGGGAGCCCAAGTGCTGCAGAGAACCAGACTGGAGCAGGGTTCATCAAACCGTGCAGAGCCTGGCAAAAGCAGGCCCCGGATTTCCCTCTCCCCATCAAGCCTGGACTGGAACTGCAGACAATTAAGGTTTTTAAGGCTGTACATCTCCTCTGTGACTTGATTAGACATTTTAAGTTTTGCAAAAGCCAGAAAACGGTTAAAAAAAGTATGTTTTTCAAAGCATTTTAGTTATCATAAAGTTCTTTGTAATTAAAAAATATTCTCATTACTTTTTCTTCTAACCTGCTGACCTTTTGTTTCTTTTAAGACTGAGACTGTTTGTGTTTGCGTGATCACATACAACTTTTTCAAAGTAATTTTCAGCGCCATAAAGTGCCCTGCTAAAACACGGCATGAAAACAAGGGCCAGCAAAGACTCACTTTCCTTGCTGCCTGCTGGCACTGCTCTGTGCGGACTGGCCACTGCCGTTGGCGGCAGGCATCATGGCTTGGACAGACTGATCCAGCAGCATCCTGCGGTGGAGGAAAAACAGAGGACGGTCAGGGAAGGGAGAGGTCCAAACTCCTGACTGCCAGTCTCTAGAAACAACTCCCTGAAAATTCTCCCTGAAAGCACGCAAACCATCGCCCTGATAAAAGCTAATGGAATAGGATACTTCCTATCACCTTGCCTAATGCACTTGCAGAGGTGAGCTGAAACTTGCTGAATCTTTCATGTAAGAAATATGTTTTACAGATGGTGAGACGTCTACGGTTTACCTTTTTTCCTTATACAATATTTCAAAATGGATGGATCCTGGAGGCAGTGTCTGCAGATACATCCCTGAAACGTGGTTGAATAGTTTGGGGCAATTGTATATGTTTGTTTGGGGCAGTTGTATATGTTTTATACAACGATTCCAGTGTTGTATAAAAGAAAAATGGCTTTGCCATGGCACTTGTCCTGGCTGGAGAAAAGACACTCTGGAGCTTCAGAGCAAGCAGACACAGGTTTGGGAAAGGCTGTCCCTGCTAGTTTTTCCTGTTCAGTCCCTCTGACAGCAGCAGATGTCCGAAGGTTACTGAGCTACATGGACAATTTATAGAAATATGGAGAGAAAAGGATTTCAGGCCCCTGAGGGTACAGCATGGTGAGCACAGCACCCTGCTTGCACACACCCCGGGCTCACCACTAACCCAGATTTCTGCAAGAGGGAACATCCCTCCACCCCTGCTCTGGCACCCAGAGACCATCACCCCCCGAGCCCAGCTGTGCCTGCCCTCCCCGCCGCCCAGGCATTGCTATTTTCTATCACCGCCATCAGGACGATCCCAGCGGGGCTGCGTTCATACTTGAGGCTCCTGTCCTGGCTGTAGTCAGACTGTGGTTGCCTTTCACTGCCATCAGTCGGCATCTGTGCAGCCACTGTAATGGGATGCGTTTGCGAAAACACCACGGGGTTGTTGTAGAGGGGCACTGAAATGCTCGTCTGCCCCGGCAGACACGTTTGCTGGGCTTGGTTTCCTCTCATTAGGTGCTGCTGCTGCTGCTGTACCTGAAATGAAGACATAGATACCCACGTAAGTTTTTAAAGCTCCCCAACAGAAGGCTAAAATAACTGCTTGCAGTATGCAGATGGGAAAAGAAGAAGGAACAGTAGGATATGCTCCCTGAACACAGCAGTAGGGACAGTGTATCTATCTATTCAGGACAACCAACCTGTTTGCATTTATTGCCCCTGCACGGCAGGTGCTGGGATCCCCAGCGGTAGGAGCAGATGGTCTCTTGAGAAATCAGAGTACAAGGGTACGGGCACACAAGGCTCGAGAGAGAAGAGACCAGCTTAAGAGGGGAGGAGGAGTGCAAATCTGAAGTCCCCATCCTTTAAAGCAGTAGTTTTGGTCTTTTTTGCTTTTGGACACCTCAGTTCTTTCCCAAAGAGATGTGACCATCTAGATAGCGGATTTAGGTCTAGTGATGACAAACTTGCTTTTCAAAGCTGCCTTCCAAGACTTCTCAGGCAGAAGAAAATTAATCTTTTAAAATTAACGCCTACTTCCCCATGTTACAAAGTCACAACTCTCACTGGCTATGAATGAACATCATGTTGCAATCCCAAAGAGAAGCGAATGAGAGCCCAAACCTCCCACTCAGTTCCTCTCCGGTCACCAGGACAGCTCCAGCGGTCCCCAGGGTTTAGTGCGTTTAGGCTACCTGGGTTTTATTTTTACAGCTGAATGACATCATTTGCAACTGACTCTCGACACAAATTCCGTAATGCCAGCTAGGGAGTAAAACCAGCACAGAGAAGATGCGCAGGACCACGGGAGAGGGGACATGGCAGACAAGTATTTAAAAAGCCAGGAAAGGGGATGATGAAGACAATGAAGCAGCCGGTGACCTGGGCGGCCGTGCTGCAGGGGTCCCTAAGGAATTGGCGCGGTGATGGCAGGTGGGTGCCGCAGTAGTGCTTCATCCCCATCAGGCCTTGCTGCTGTGACTTCTTGGCTGTGGTCTGTCTGGGCGTCCCTGGCGGCGGCGGCGGCCTCCTGGGGCTCGGGTGCTGCACGTTGTTAAAGACAACGGGGATCGGCTGCTGCATCAGCATCTTTAAATAAAAGAGACACATGAGTTGTCGCAGCTTGTACGGTGGTTGTACTGCCTGGGAGATACCGTCTCCAGCTCCCAGGCTGTCTCTATCAACACATATAACACTGCAGCAGCAACATCTCTAAATCCAGGGGCAAAGTGAACCTTGAATAATAGAAAATCAAATTGTGCCCAAATATTTATTCAGAGCCATGACCGTTCCAGCTCCATTACACCTGTTGCATTTTGCAGGAATGGCACTGGGATCCAGCAGCACCAACCAGCCACTGAACTGCCAAGCTTTTTGTGCAGGGGCGACTTCGGATTAGCTTGGGATTGTTTTTTTCTGAATCATGAAAATTACTAATTCGACACTTAAGCAGATACTTGACGTCACTCATCTCTCGGGAGACACTACTCCCACATCTGAGACCAAACTACCAATTTATCCAGAGCTCATTTCTAAATGCTTTTGCCACTGACAATTTTGTTACCGATCTGCGTGCTCAAAGGAAAAGCAAATGGTTTGTGGGTTTAGGAACCCTGGGGGCAGCGGGTACCTGCAGGTTGGAGTCCTGCACTAGCTGGAGCTGCTCCTTGATGACATGGAGCTCTTCCTGCTGCGTCTTGATGTCAGCTTGCAGTATGCGTGTCCTCTCCTCCAGCTGCTCTTTCAGCTGATGCATCATCCCCAGCTGGGTCGGGAAATGGTACACCGGCTGCGGAGAACAGAGAACAAGATCACGGGGTAGGACCAGTCCTGCTACTCACATTCATAGTGATGCTGGCTTCAGGAAAACGACTGCTTTTCAGCTTTTGCCATAGTAAATATGATGCTGACAAAAAATGGCAATTGCATATTTAGCCAAAGTACCACCGTACTTCCAGAGCAGCAGCACAGCTGGCTCATACTCAGTGCCTCACTCCAGATCTTGGTCTGTCAAATTTCTGCACAGATGTAGTGTCTGTGCACAGGACTCTCCTGCCCCTTCGTGTGACACCCTGCTGATTTCGGACCACTTGTGCTTTGTGGCAGACACTGCATGCTAACCCTTGCCACACCTCCAGGCTGGGCTTCCAGTTGTGCTGCTGATTACATTTGCCAAATGCCAGGCCCAGGTTAGGTTGTGATCCCACCCTGGGACCCATCCTTCACCCCTACGCTGGCTGTCTTCAATCCCTGTATCATAGCCTGAATGTCTACTACACTGACCTCGAAGCTCTGTGAGGATGGCCATCATAGTTACAGTTTATGGTTCCCACATTTTTCTTGCGGTATTTTTTCTTTTTCTGGCCTAACTCAAACCTTCCATGACATCCCCTTCCTCTGCCAGGGCAATAACACTCTTCAGCACCGCATCAGCCTGCAGTCAGTTGCTAGCAATTCAGAGATGAGCCTTCAGCAGCCCCCAATGGTTTTGACAAGTGTAAACCTTCTTGTAAGCTATTTCCTTGGGTGTCCTAACTGCTCTGTCTCCTCGCTGAAATAAGTGGTTGCAATAATTTGGTTGCAGGTAAGTCTCAGTAACGGTGACAGAAAGGGCACTGAAACCTTGTGCCCACACTGGGACCAGCCAGCAAGGAGGTAAGAGCAGTGAACCGGAGCCACCGAGTCTGTCCCGCTGACTGGCCATCCCAGTGCGTTTAACAAAAATAAACCACGTACCATCACAGTGTGCTGAGAGGGGACTGCCGGCTGAGCCACGGGATGCTGAGGGAGGTGTTCACCAGGGGCTTGAGGAGTTGCTATGGCCTAGAAATGAAAACTTTGCCTTACTGTAGTTCCACAGCACCTCTAGTGCAGAGTTGGTGCGATACCAGCTCATACCGGTGATGAACAAGTGCAGGGAATTTGACAACTCCACGTGGAGATCTTAGGATAAGTCTGAAGGGAGAATTTAAGCTCCTGCGTGCCCCCTGCTAATTGCAAATCCTTGGCATCAGCATCCATTTTTGGATAATTTCATACATGTGTACAAACCCCAAGAAAAGTGGGCTCGCGGTGTGAGAAGACGTTTGGCCTGGAGGAGCAAACCGAATCCCAAAAGGAGGCAGCAGAGGAGCCTCTGGCAGCTCTCCACCGGCTCTGCTGGCCAGCAGCGTTCCCCACAGCCCCGGCAAATCCCACGCTCAGGCCCAGCACACTCAGAGGTGAGCATCCAGCCTCTCTGAGGGCAAGAGCAAGGTCTGTCAAGCTCATTTCTTTACGGCATCAGAAAGGCTTTTGCTTGCAGGAACCACTGACCTGAGTGCTTCCAGCCGATGCCAGCCGTAGGGCTGCCTTCTCTGCCTGCCCCCCCGGCACCGACGGCCGGGTGGGTGTGCCGGTGTCCGTGTGTCGCGTGGACGACGTGGCTGGAAAAAAGATGGTTTACTGTGATATGGCAGACCCGTGCCTGGGTACCCTGGCTAAGCCTGAACTCTGTGTATGCAGAGGAGCAGTGACCCAAATGCTGCCAAACTGGGTCCCCAAAGTGCCCCTCCGCGGTCCCTCTGGCTCTCCGCCTGACTTGCGGGGTTCCCTTCCGCTGCTAACGCCCCGTTTCAGCCTTCCCTCCATGGATGTCTCCAGATGAGCCTTCCCACTCCCCCCCGGCAAGTATTTCAAGAAAAGCCCCGAGTCAGCTCCTACCCATGGCCCCGCACAGGCACTGCGGTCACCTGGCTACTGCTCCCAGTGTGGCAGGGGCACTCGTGGGAGCTGGCATGAAGCTGCCAGCAGGGCAGGCAGCATTCTGCACTCCTTCTGCAGGGGTTTATCATCAGGGACAAAATTACCCCAGAATAAAAGTTCTGCCAGTGAGGTTCGGGGCTCAATCAAATTGCTTCAGCTTAGCAAGTCACCTCCTGTCCCCTGAGCCACAGCGAACAACCACAACCCTTCGGTGGTAGCAAATGCGGGGAAAGCTGCTCTCACCTTGGCAGTGGGCTAAGAGGGAGGAGGCAGCACGTGGCCACGGCTCTGCTGCCGTACCATAACTTGTTACGGCACAGTACGCTGCTCCCAGTGCTGAGCAACCCCCTCCCGCCCTGACTGGGTCACTCCCAGCCGAACCCCAGTATTCTGGAGGCTGCTCTGCCCTCCAGCCTGCTCCTTGTCCCCAGGCTGGGCTGCCCCAGGCCGCGCTGGCACCTACACGCGGAGTCGGAGAGGGCGGTGTGCGAGGAGCGCCGGGAGCTGTGGGACGACTGCGACACTGCCTCCCGGCTGGCGTCCTGGCTGCTGCCGCACTGCCCCACGTCCAGGTAGCTGCTGTGGCTCTGCGGGGAGCGAAGCACAAGTGGTGAGACTGTCAGGAGGAGAGGATGGTGCTAGAGGGGACCTCCACCTCCCTGACCGCTTGTTGGTGGAGAAAAATAACAGGCTGGGTACGCAGAGGGCCAGCACTGCAGCACCACACCACCAAACCCCGGTGCAGTATTCGGTCAGCCCCTCAATGTTCACCCTAAAGCCTTCAGGTATCCCCATGCAGACAGGACCCCCAGGATCACACCCCAGGCACCTGGCTTTGGGGCAATGCCACGCATTTCTGTCCCGGGACACCCGTCTGACGGCAGCAAGCAGTGGTGGAGGGGATGGACCGCGCGCATCGGGCAAACACTGTGGGGATTGCTGCCCGTGCCCCGCACTCTGGTGTGCCACCCTCCTGCTCTCCTGCCCGTGGAGCTGCGTGCGAATGGAAATATGCTTTTTTAATTAGCTTCCTTCTGCCCGATTTCTTCAGGGATGTCACAGTTCATTGGCCGTGGCACACTGTGGAGTGGTGGCAGAGGTAATGAATGAAGGCAGCAGGAGGGGCTGGCTGGGGAATGGTTTTATTCATTGCAGAGATGGAGAGAGATGACTGGGAAGGGACACGGAGCAGTGGCACAGGGACATCAGCTGCAGCCCTAGGAGAATATACAGCAAATGGCTCCTGCGGGGGACAGGTACCAGACGATGCCAAGAACCACAACCCTGCTCGCGGTCCCCTGGGGAGCAGTCGCTCCCAGCAGGCTGTTCTAGGCAGGAACCTGGCAGCACATCCGCAGAGGGGAACAGCCTAAGCTAGTCAATATTAACGGCTTTGGAGCTGTCGCACAAAAACGACAGATGCCACCGGGCAGATGGTTTATGGCAAACAGCCCATAACTGTTGGGTAGTAGGAGACTGTTTCACCTACAGGACGTGGGTGACCACGCTGGCTGTGCCACCACCCTCCCCACGCCTCCCAGGGAGCTCCCCAGCTTCCCACTCCCCTCCAGAAGATCAAGCAATGGGAGTGATCGCTCTGCCTCTCTTCCAGCTGCCTTACATCAACAGATGCAGCTTAAGGTCTGCAGAAAAATATCTCGGCTATCACGTGGAAAGGGGAAAAAGACACAGAAGTGTGCTGTGGTGACAGAGAAGCAGCTGTTTGCAAGACGGTCCTTGCTCAAGCGCAAAATGTCTCTGGGACAGCTTCCCCTATACATCCCATAAACGGCTTCTATAAAATAATGTCTGAAGAGCAATGAGGCTAATGGAATGATAATTACACAACAGTCCACTTGAAATTACTTTGATTACTGGTCTTATTTGTAAACTACTGAGAGGAAGGACTTAAAAGTAATTAAAATGAACTCGTTAGTTGGGCAGATGTGCTGGGATGCCAGACTGATTCAAGCCATGGATATTATTGCTCTGGTCTCAATCCTACACTTGATGCGATCCTGCCCGATGGTGTAAACAGAGCTGAAATCTAGAGTAAGTGTTTTCCCTTCACTTCCAATCTTCGTCTGAGTATCAGTGACGAGCTGGCATTAACAAAACAGGCACCATGTGGTACTGGCCTGCGCTCGGATCCTCTGCGCCTTATTAACGGTGACAGGTACAGCAATGTAGCCTCCAGCTCCAGCTCTACTTTTCTGCTTCTGAACTGAGGTGGTTTAACCTACCATTTGTGTAACGCTCTCAGAAAGATAATGAATAGCAGAGCAGCAGCAATGCAACTGCTGAATTTGCAGTTATATGCCTGAACCAAGGTGGGCAGTTTAGAGCCATGCAGCAGAAAACTTCTCAGGGTCCACCTGAGTCATAACCCAACTGAAGGCTTGGAAGGAGATGGGAGTAAAGGAGGAGGAGAAGAAAGAACAGATATCTTCCTAAGTTTGGTAAGCAATTACTCAGTTTAAACACCTACTCCTCCAACTGCGAAGGGACATGGTACCTTTAGAGAAGAGGATGCCAGTTCAATTGATGACTCTTCAAGGCCAAGATCTCGCCTTCTTTCAGCTCGAACTTCTGCATAACTAAAAAAAAAGAATTTTAAATCCAGTTTTTCAGTCTGGATATTGTTTACTGTATGGTTACTATCCTACCATACAGGTCACTATGAGTTTTCATGTTGAATCACAAGCTTTGCACATCACACACACACACTCTCTCTCTCATATACAAGGTACTTAGAGGAACATCATCACGCAGCCTTGCAATCTGTGAATAACTGCACATGCTGAACATCCACAGAAACAACAGGGCAGTGTCCCAGTCCCACTGCACCCAGGACTGCAGAGCCTATATGATTAATTGCACTAATAATTTCAAGCACAAACATAGACACTCCTTTGCAGATTTTGGCCCTGGATGCCTTCAAGCAAAACTCATCTAAAAGCAAAGTGGACTTGGTTACTGAAGACAAAATGGGTGTCTTTGTCCTCAGTACAATTTTCCTAATGAAGGAGATTCCCATTTTCCATAATCAGGCAGAAAAATGATCCTACAGCCTCTATGCAGGTAAACTGCCATAGCAAATGAACATTCGTTTTCTAACCTGCTGATGATCAAGAGTCAATTTTTTGCATGTTGCATGGTAGCTCAGTGAGACCTAAGCCAGTGCCTTGCAGAGGGGGAGGCCAGGTCCCCTCGTCCTGAGGGTGCACGCAGCGCCGTGCAGGGTCAGCGTTAACATCCCTCCCTCCGGTGGAAGCTCTGAATACAAACCGACGGCTGCCCAGGTGCAATGCGAGGTGCAGGAATCCCCAGAAACGTGCCTCTAAAAGTGTGTATTTGCTTTCCTTACTATTTTTTCTCTTAAATAATAAAATATTTACAGTAAACAATGCCACATGATTCACCATTGGGATAAATTGGAGAGGCTGTTTTAAAGACTCTCTGAGTGCTTGTGGATCGTGGGCACTGAAAGGTGCCAGAATTTAGGGTGCTGAAATATTAATGGACCTTAACCTTTGTGGGCTGCAAGAGAAGTTGCTGAACTGAACTCACTTATATCATTGTAGGCAATGAATTTTTCTGAAATCACGTTTTAACTTGTGGGTTTCAATAATCTATTCTAAACCTTAACTATATGAGGCAGAATTTAATTTCAAAACCTATTTAGGACTATACCACTAGGTTTAAGAGGCACTGGAAGCAGAAAGAAGAAACAAGTTCATGCACAATAAATTCAGAGCTTAAAGTGAAGCCGAATTCCCTGAAGGATGGCAGAAGCAACACAACTCAGAAGCAATCCCTCTGTCTAACATTTGCTTACGATAACGCTTGACATGTACTTTATATCAGCACACACAGCTCTAATCACTCACACCTGTTTAGTGGTGTAAGGTGTTCTGTCTGTGTTTCAGAATATCCCAGTTTACTAGTGTTTGTTCTTCCAGGTGTTTGACAACAAAAAGGGGGACCAGAAAAAAATTCACAAATTAATTCCTGACAGTAAAGAAAGACGCAGTGAGCAATATGTTTACTCGAGTTAATAGAGCAAACCAGTATGTCACTATTTTTCAAGCCCTTCAGCAAATATATTCTCAGTCTTAACACAATCTTTTTTGAGATGAGAGTGGTAACCAAGCAGATTCCCCTCCAGAAGGTGCGTGTCACAGAGCATCCCACACGCACGCCGCCTTCCCGCACGGGTTTGCAACCGAGTGCAAGCAGCTTCCCACTAGGGGGGGATCTTGGGCTGAATTTCAGGTGAGGAATAAGGCTAGCAGGACAGCAGCTAACTTCAAGGCATAAATGTGTAAAGCTCTGATCAAAAGGTTTTGTAGGAGATGTATGATCCCATTCACGCCCATAAAGCCGCCTGATTCTTAACGGCTTTAATTCTTCCTATGGGCATGTCATTGCTAGGGATAAAAGGGGAATCTAGCACACTGATATCAGACTTGGCCAACGGTGGCTTCCAGGCTTTTGGCCTGGTTGCCAAAAAAGAGTAATGAAAACACATTATGCTTTTCCCCATGTTCCCTGTCATAATAGTTTTATAGAATTACATACCATCTCAGTGTGTCAATACGCACAGCAAATATTTGGCTAACGCAAAACTTAACTAGAAAAAAATAACGGATGAGCACATGGGACATACATTGTGAAGTGTTTGGTGCTTGCTCCTACCTAACTACCAGGTGCGTGCAAACGATGAACTCGGGTTTGGAATTCCACTGGTGGTAAGTGATGTAGTAGTGTGTCTGCAGCCATATCCACTGCTGGCCTTTGGTCAGGAACCGATAGTAACAGGACTTTCCTTTTCCAAACTGCATCACTGTTAAACAAAAAAGAAAGCAATTTATAGCAAACAGAAATTTCACGGTGCAAAGACGATTGCAAAAAACCACTCAGTCCCATACGCCTCTTGCAGTCTGCTACTGCACTAAAATGGCTCTTGTGGCTTTATAAATGCGACAGATGATACACAGCCACGTACTGAGCTTTTATTTGGGTTCTTTTCTGCTACTGATTTTCGAGAACACACTTTGCTATTTTGAGATTGTTCTTATAACTAGTTATTGGCATAACTATATAACTAGTTATAACTTGTAACTTATTCCTGGGCTCCTCTGAAATAAGCTTAAATAACATTAATTAAACAAAGTATTGGCCTTTCATGAGTACATGAGAATGCATTTCAAAGACTGAGGGCTTGAAGTCAGGATCCTAATAATGGCACAAAACAATAAGGTAGTGGAGTTTTGGCAGTTTAACTGAGAGTTTTCTCCCGAGAGATGACCTGGTACATATTATCAGGGTATGTCCAGAAAAATCTCAAGTGGTGTAATACAACTGGAACATAATGAGGGGAACTACATTAAATAACCACATTAATTGTTCCCGGACTGCTGGGAGTACAAAATGAAACCTGCTCACTTAAAATACCCATAATTAATGCAAAGTAAAATACAAACGTGGTTTAAGCAAACCCATTTCACTTCACAGCAGGCAAGATGCCTGCCCAGAGCGGTCAACCTGACGAACAGGAACTTACCAAGCCACACTAACCCAAGTATTTTTACTCACCTGCACACCTCTACTTTGTTAAATGTCAGGACTAACTTCTTTAGCAATCCCATTAACAGTGATGGGCTTTAGATGAAGCACTTAGCGAAGGTCTTCTGGCCAACACGCCATGCTGGGGATCACTCACTCCTAGTCCTGGCAGAGAATTCCTCAAGCAACTTCTATAAGTCACTTTGCCAGCACCTCACTTTGTCCCCCTGCACAGCAAGATTAAAAGATCCTTTCCTTCAGGTGTGTTGTGCAAATACTCTTTTAAGATGTAGGAGGGGATCCGTGTCTAGTAGAGATGTAGAACATAAATCACTAAATAGATTCTCTGCTGAATGATATGACCCCACTCTCGCAGCGTCTACGTCAAACTGCACGCACATATTACCGAAAGGACATCGTCTGGTTAAGCAGCTCGCTTCTGTCTGAATGGTCTTTTAAGCAAACAGCACTAAAAAGTACTGTACTTGAGAGCAATTAAAATATTCCTTTAATATTCCCACCTACATGCTTACTGCACTTGACACAACTTGTGTCTAGCCACTTTCACAGGTTCCTTCAAGTGCTCAGTTGGGCAACCTCCTTCCCCACCGCCTGTTTTGTACCAGCGCTTTGCCTTGACAGGGCAGAAAAGCCATCAGGAAAGTGGAGTGGGGAAACTTGACATTCAGAGAAGTCTTCATTTTCTCCGTTCTCTACCAGGTCCTTTAGCATCTTATACGTGTAAGTGGTAGAGGGTACGTGGTAGAGATGGGGGCGGTTTGCAACTCGGAGTCAAAGCAGCTTGTCTAGCTCCAGCGTGCTGGGGGGCTGTGGAGTTTCTTGGTGTCCCTGCATCGCACTGCTCTGCATCTCTGAGTAGTTACAGCATCCCACTTTCCCCACTCTCTGGGGCGTCCTTGTTTCCTTTTGACAAAACACTCTCCTTTCAAATGGAGATAGCAGAGAGACAAACAGATAGAGTTTGCCCAACAGGAATATTTCTTGGCAAAATATCTGATTACCTGGATGCATTTTACAAAGTGCGCAGTTACTTCTCATTACAGTGCTTGGCAATGCAAACCAGCTGGAGGACGGACCTAATTCGGGCTCAGCACCTCAGTCTGAAGTGCATGTAACAAAATGGAAAAAAACATCTCACGCACTCATCTGGTAGGAAAAGCACACCGATTAATAGTAGACCGCGTCTGCTGCCACCTTTTGCCCTTCCTCAGATCAGCTCCAGCCATCAGCAGGACATGGTGCTTCAGCAGTGGGCTGCGCTGCCGCAGCACTCGGCCCAAGTGCTCCTTCTGACCTGGCTCCTCCTGGGCTCTTGCAGGCCACAGTATTTCACCTTGCACGAAGATGAACTTCATGGACATTCTCTGGTGTTCACACATCAGCCCAAACTGGACTTTTCTGCTTTTCTGCTTTACTTTCAGGTCGACCAAAAATGAGCTATCTTCACCCACAGGGAATCTGTATTCAGTACTTTTGTATTTAAAAAAAAGAGTCTGAATCTCCAGAAGCATTTTACTAATAGTAAGTGAGGTTCACAACATCTAATTGCACAGGCAGGCGATCCAAATGCTGATTTCAGAAGGCATTTTGGCGAGCTGAGCCTCCCGGCTGACTCCAGAGCCCAGGGGAACAGCAAGACCCCATGAACTGTGACAATCAACAAAACTCCCAGGGTTTGGGGCTGCTCTCACAAACTGCAGGCAGAAGGTGTAAAGCTCTGACTTCCCATCTATTAATCTCGTTTCACTCTCAGACAACCTATGCTCAAACAGGGTATCTGCCAATTTGGGAAACCTGCACAAAGAGTTCCTGATCTGAGTGAATTCTGCAGGGATTCAACCTCCTCGGTAAGCGTCAGCTATGACAGTCTGTCATGGGAAGAGAGAATTCCCTTGTGCCCCAGATGAAGATGCCTTTTGCGACAACAGTAAAAGGTTTTGCACGAGTGAGAGATGAGATCAAAGACAGGCACGCTGCAGAGGGAGAGGAACTTACAGTGTTCATGGCACCTAGCAAGAAGCTCCAGGTCATCTGCATGGTAGTAATCATACCCTGACGTTCCCAGAACTTCAAAGGGTAAATATCCTATAATAGGCGGAGCCCTAGGAGGGAAGCAAAGGGCAGGGAGTGAACACAAAACCTGACACTTTGACATCCTGGCAGATACGCTGCGATAATAGCGACCAAAACCATCTCGTACGTTCACTTGGTAGGGAAATCAGCAGTGGATTTTCATATACACAACGATGTATTTTCATATACATGCAAAATAAAAACAGCGAGGGAGAGGTAAAAATTGAGAAAATGAAAAGGTGTGTGTTTACTCTTTCACAGTCTATTCATTACGTGGGCGTAGAGAAAGGCTTGTACGTATGCAAGTGACTCAATTCATTAAGCACGCTTGTGAGACACAGCTTGAGAAACGCTATGGCTGTTCGGGTGCATAATAACTTGGAGCTCGAGTAAAATTATCCAGTAGGTTGGATGTAAATGTCACCTGGGTAGCAACTGTAGAAGAAAGAGTAAGTGGGAAGCTGCAGTGTGTATCAGGACCAGCTTGGGTGAAAGAAAAAGTAATTGTTCCCATGGAAAAGCTTGGGAAATTATAACCAGCAAGAAATGTTTCTACGCTGGTAATAAAGATAAGAATAAGCATGGGGCTGATTTTAAGGACTGTTCTTTCTATGGCAGGTAGAGAAGGAATTGAGGAAGTATTTAGATGGGCACATTGCAATGACTTCGCTGACTATTTGCTGTCAGTTCTAGATTTTCCATTTTCTAGGCAAAACATGAGATTTTTTTTTTTTAAGCACGTGTCCTAACAACACTGAGCTTATGCACAGCCTTCACCGGAGCCTGCTAGCTTATGATTATGAAACAACACTGAAATGTGAGGAGAAAACCACTATTTTTGCCTCCATTCCCTATATCAACATGCCACCTTCTGTCCCCTAGCTCTCAAGTACACTCCTGCTTGCACCAATTCAAGCGTTGCACGTACTTGGTGAGGCAGGACTTTGCTAATGTGGCTCCACCTATTTGTTTTGGCTGCTGGATGTGCTGATGGCATGAGGCTCACCTGCCAAGTTCAGCATGTTCCTCAGGAATAAGGTGGCGGCGTGTTAGTGAAACAGTTAACGTTTCAAAGCCGGGGCAGTCTGAAGGTGTCACTGCCTATCAAACGCGCCTCTCCCGCTGCCTTTCTCTTGGTGTGTCGAGGGACCCTCTTAAGGAAGGCGAATGCCATAGAGAGGCCAAGAATATGAGCAAAAAATTATTTAAGTGTAAGTACATTTGGGTTTGGATGGATCGGTCCTGAGTCTTCTGGATATCAGTATGGGAAGTTCTCCTGTCCTGGCTGAGTGACCCAGCTCCACATTTGTACTCTTGAGAGACATGGTGGGCATAGATTATTCAACTAAAGAGAGCCCAGACAGGTCGATAACCTCTCTCTTCCCCACAACCACGAGCAATTTGGCACCAAACAGGAAACAGGGGAAAAGGAAGGACAGCCAGGATCTGCTCAACAGCAGGCCCAGGAGGATCAAGGTCTCGGCAGGAGCTCCCGAGTCCCAGCACAAGGGGTTGGCTGGAAGAGCCAGATCTCCACGCTCTCTGATGGCAAATCTCTTGAAACAGAGTGCGCTTAGTACACTGGTCTCCGCCACAATACAGCCTTATTTATTCAAATAACTTCTCACAGAGCACTGTGTTCCTTTTCCTCATGTGACCCAGATTTCTGTTAATGATGATAATATGTGTATTTATTAAAGTGTCCCTCCTTGCTGTCTCTTTGGCAGAACACGCCAGTGTCTCTCCTATCTTTAATGACATGCTTATATTCAAGACAATGATGTCTTTCAGATGCACATGAGATAAACACTTAAGCTGAAGGAAAGTATTATGCTTTCCTGACTTTCACCAGAATTCTTTAAATGAGAAAGCAACCACAAAACGCTCCTCATCTGTCATTTGACAAGGAGCTGCCTTGCTTGTGGAACAATTTAAAAGTGTCTTGTTAGCTTAAGTTCTAGCCTTGAGGCCTGCAACTCGCTGTGCAAATGGAAACACAGTCTTCAGAGAGCCTTTTGAGTCCAGTCTTTTCATAAACGAAGGGAAAACAAGGAGAGGACCACAGTGCAGAAGAGCAACAGATCATTATCAAAGTTGATGGGTTTTCTTCCTCTACACATATTTACATGTAGACCCAGAACACAGATTCTTCCTAGTTTTCTAATGTTTATCCAGATCTGTGGAGTGCTTTCTGCATTAGGTATCTTTACTCCAATTTATGGTGTTGTCACGATAGCAAAGGTCCTGATTCCAACTCATGTTGGGTACCCTCTGCCCAGCACACCTCAGCGTCAGGTGGTGTGAGCTGACACAAATAAGCAAGAAACAGCAAAATACCCAACAGCATTCCACAGCGTCCTGCGGACTGTACTGCAGAGAGGTTTGAATTGGTGATTAAATGAGACAACCCACACAATCCCCCGCTCCTCTTGGGTCTGGGCTCACCGCTCACATCTGGGGCTGTCACAAATTCTGCCTCAGCATCTACATCAGCTTAATTTACTCTCAGTAACAATGGTTTCCTCACTGGGGATATCGGTGGGACCGAAGTGGCTGCGAGCACCTGGCGCAGAAAGATTCCTCTCTGAGTCATAACCCAGATTCATCAAAAGACTCTTTGATAGGTTTCAAAGCAGCTCCTGCTCGCCTTATTCACAGGAGCTGCTGGGACACAGCCCTTTGGAAAACCAGCTCACTTCGTCAGACAGTGAAATAAGGGGCTTAGGGCTCTTTTACAAATCTTAACATTAATCACCTGATTCTGAAAATGTGCATTATTGGACAGGCCAATTAAAATCTAACAAAGTTACTCCAGCAAGAGAACACAAATAATAAGCCAACTGTCCCAAACCACACAGCATTAACTGTCGAACTGTTGCAGTGTCAGTCCCTCCATGCTTCAAGGTATGATGTGTGAGGTACACACCTTGTTTACTATATAAATGCAAGTTATTATTCATTTATATTTGCTCTCTCTCTTTCTTGCTCTAAATGTACGATGATATTTAGGGTTTTTTCCTCCCAAATATTTTTTTTTCCCTGCAGCCTTATTTACTAGTCTTCTATTTCTAGTAATGACTACCTTTGCACAGCTTGCAAAGGGAGGGATAATGGTAAGGGTAGGATTTTGCAGTGTGCTCATGCATACATGTCAAATAGAGAGAAGCAAAAGAGTGAACAAAAACCTCCAGCTTCTTTTGAAGAAAATGAATCCTATATTAATCAGTTTAATAAAGTGGTTCCAGTCTGTTTCATTCACTAAGCTGAATCCTAGCCCACCATATAGCATTGGCAAAAACAAATCTACAATTAAATCATCTAATCCACTGCTTTTTCTTTTATTTTTATAAATTCCATCATTTCTCAAGGTGAAAATCAAAAGTTTATTGACCCAGGAAAAGATTTAGAAGGATTCCTGGAAGCTGTAGCTGGAAAACAGAGAAGCTAAACCAACACAGGGAACAGGACCCACACTGCTCAGTTTTAATGACCTAATATCTTGGTGAAGTTAGACATTTTTCTAGACGTTTTCCCACCATTTTATATGGTTTCTTACCTGCCTAAAATATGGAAAAGTGCAAACCATTTAAGGATGCCTAATAAGTAAGTTCAGGGTGTTATTACTTACTCAGTTGCATTTAATTAGAGCTATTCTACTTGGGTCTCAGGCAATTGCTACACAAAATTTTCTGGTTTTAAACTACAGTTTCTTTATTCTTCAGTGACTAAAACCAAATCTCTTACCTGTGGTCCAAGAATAAAAACTTCCATTCCAAACTATGCCTCGATGTAAATTCTTCACATGGCTCTTCAACATTGCAGAGCTCCTGCAAAACAGTTGGCACGTTCAGACATTTAATTCTGTGAAATGCCAAAAGGAGCCCTCTAACAGGACCAAGGATGCCTCTTCCTGGTATTACAAACCCTAGCAAAATACAGGCCTTTTAAAGCACTTGACTTATTTTCCTCTAAGGAACGTATAAGCCTTGTTTTATAGATGCATCAACTGATGAAAAGTGGTTGAATAATTTACCCTGGGCTGAATTTCAGAGCTAGGACAAATAGTCCAAGGCCCTCATTTTGCAGTCTGTAGGCAAAATTCCCCAGCTTTTTGTAAATATTGGTATCTGAAGATGGATGACAGCACCAGGTCCAGCCTCAAACCAAGCTGGCTAATGCTCTCGAGCAAGAAGCACCTCTGGTCGCTATCCCTGTCATCACTGCCCTGTGCCACAGGACACTTACAGACCAGCAGAAAGATTCCATGAAACACGGTGTTCACAGTGGCTCAAGATGCAGGTGGCCTTCTTACGCAAAGGAGCGGTGGGATGTATTTCTTTAAAGGCTGCAACTTTTCAAGCGGTTTAGCTGGTCACCTTGTATAGGAGCTTCCTGGGCTGACTGCTCCGAGACACCCCACCACACCACCGCCTCTTCTCAAAAGCACCTTCTGCTTTGTATCTCATCATTCCAGAATACATACTTATGTCGTCTCCCACTCACAAACACAGCGGTGTCCTCTCTCATCTACCAACCCTCTGCACAAACAATCTGTGCTGCTGAATATGCTCTTTGAGAGGCTGCTGCAACACGGCTCCCCTCGCAACAGCCGAGCGCACAGCTCGTGGTACCAGCAGCGGCTCTGCTGCTGAGCACCGGCCGATCCCTGCATGAAAGGGAAGATGCAGTCACAGAGCTCTCACCTTTAAGAACTGCGGTGTGACAAGACGAACAGTTGCTACGAGGCAAATCTGCTCCTCCGTGGCTGACCTGAAAGCTCGTGCAATCGCTGACTCAAAGCCATTACAGGAGGGTGTAGGCACTAGACACAACCAGACAATTTATTTAAGAAGAAGAGGAAGGAGAGCTTTCTTTTCATGTTAAGACAGGTACAATGACTGATGGAACCCAAGCAACAAACTCCTCCTACCCACACTGATACACGCTGATGTTATTTAAAGCATGACCCTTTAGGCTCCAAGTTACACGGTTGTAACCACCTACCCCTGGCTTGCAGGGAAGCTTCATAAGACAGCTCTGAGCAGCTCACAGTGTGCAGCTACAGTCTCCTTGTCAGCCTTTCTCCAGCTCAACATTTGCAAGATGCAAGATTTTACATGTTTCTCGAACTATTTAATCTTTAAAAAGTGTCACTTGATTGCCACAAGTGAAACAGAATAGCATATTTTACTCATTATTTGAGTAAGTAGGCTGCTTTACAATTGGCAGTGGGTCAAATGGAGGTAGCATCGGTCTGGTATCACTTCTTTAAGCACAGCATGCAGAAGAGTGCACTCTTCTGACCACCAGCCTCCCCACCACTTTTATATGAAAAATATGTCCAACATATCCACAGCTTATTCCATCCCTGCCGATTATGGGGCATTTTCAGCTGAAACAACGCCTTTAGGAGGCTACAGATCAACACACAGTTTAAAGGAGAGAGGTAGAGAGGTAAAGGTAGGCTGCAGCAGTAACTTACCATGAGTAAAATATTTAAAATCCACTACAAATTTCACATATTCATACATCAGGGGTTCATTTGGATCTAAGCTGCCTCTTGCTAAATGGCAGCAAAACTCTATTTGTTTTTCCGCTGAAATGAGAGAAAGAGAGGGAGACATGCACAATGTTACCAGAAGTCTGCACTTTAGCACACTCCATATATCGATTCTATCTAGGTGCTTATACCAACCCTGCTGCTGTGGTACCTAAGCACACCCTGCTGGGATGCTCTTCATACCCCTAAGTAAATATGTAACTACAAGGAGCAATGATCAGCTGGTTCTGCTTAAGGAAATGTATTCTCACCCTTTCTCCCATGGCTTTATAACCACCCCTCTACGCTGGGTGTGAAGCCCTGGCAACATCGGTATTTTCCCCTGACTTCGTGCATGCTCGATTTCATGCAAAGCTGTTAAGTGATATTGCAGTACTTCACTCTGGCACTGCTCAGTCGGACCCAGATCCAAAGGGCACCGAGGTCACCCTAAGCCTTTCCATTAATGATGGAGGGCACCACGCCAAGCTCTTATTCAGTTTTCTGCCCAAGGTCTGAACTCCATGGATTAGGCCATGCGGTCTTCAGCCGGAGGGAAGCCAACCCCAGGGCCGAGCACCAGCACGAGGGCTGCCCAGTTCCCAGTGATGCTTATGGGGCAGCAGAGAGGGGAGGCTAGCACTGCCCGGCCACAGCGAACCCACCGGGGAAGGGGGCTCCCAACACAGGCTTGGTGAAATGTGGCTGTTAGGAAGACGCTGCTGCCCGCTCTGGTGCTGGGGACGGTTTCTGGGGGAAAGGGACATTTTGGGGGTGGGACAGCAGCCAGCAGTAGAGATCCGGACGGACTGTTCAGATAGGAAGGCTGTTGCTTAAATTACATGTAGGGTTTCTCAGGTGTCCTGAGACATGCAAGCTTCCTAAGGAACAGGTTCTGCCAAAACCCTTTGAGATTTCTCCTACCCTTTCCTTCCCCCAAGTCCCTCGCTCCTTTCACAGGCTCAGGCCAGCATCCTGCCCTGGGAAAAATATCTAATGAGGGCAACTTCACTGTCCTGTGGTGCAAAGCAGACAGTAAAACAAACACTGTCCAAATCAAAGACCAAGTACTGGGAGCATGTAGGAACATTAGATGATGTGCTGCATTAAAAAGCAGAAATATTAACTGCAGCAAAAGAGAAGTGGCAGGCAGGAGAATTAAACAGCTGGAGAGCCCTGTGCGGGCTCCCCTGGGAGCTGTTTGCCTTTGGCAAATTTCCCTGACCGACAGACAAGAGCAGAGCTTACCGTTTAGAAAATCAGCTGCAACAGGATCTGTCATGAGCATGTGTGGAGAAAGGAGCTTGTACACCTCGCTCTGCTCCCGCTCAGGCAGAAAGTTTAATATATTTTGGTCCACCAAATCTGACTGATACAAAAGAATGCTTTGTCATGTTCAGCAGTACAGCCTGACACAACCACACGCCTTTTCATCCTGCAGCAGAGCACAGACTCTGCTGGTCCAGCACGGATGCTTAAGACAAGGAAGCCCAGTCAATCTGCAGATGGATCCAGGGCAGAATATAACCCTTAGGTTATTTTACCCCGGGATTGCTATCTATTTGTAAAAGGTTGAACGGGTCCCAGAGGTTGCCCTTCAGTTCAGCCAGATGCAAGCTGGAGAAGAATCCCTGGTACCACAGGAATACAACACAATGATTAATATCATATCAAAATGAAAATTTTAAACATTTCCCTTTGGAAGCACGAGACAGAAGTGGGAGAGCTCCTCCTCACATCCTCCATTTGTCTTCTAGGCTGAACATCTGGCAAAATCAGCTCAACCTGCAAGTGTTTCAGTGCTGATAAACCCACGCATCCTGACTAAAGGGGTTCTACCAAAACATCAGCACGTATTTGTTTCTTTGCACACCAGGACGTTCAGCCAGGTTAACTGTGTGCTCTACTTTGCCCTCATGTAGCATCACTGGTGTCTCATGCTTGGCACCAGGTAAAAATAAAAAACGTTTTTGAGGGGCCAGCAGAAACTTCTGTACCCAGCAGCTAACTGGCATCTAGAAATTCTCCCTGAGAACTCTGAGGCCACATAATTGTTACTAAAGACCATGGGCTCAAAGTAGAAAAAACAATGACATTAGAAGAGCATACGTTCAGTCCTAAAATCATCTTTAAGTTATCTGAGAAGAGCTTCAGCATGCAGATTCACAAGCATGAGATCTTCCATATACCTGGTGGGACAAACACCACCCAGACCCTCCTCCAGATGTGCTGCCAAGCAGTGAGCTGCGAGTACAGTCATTTTGCATAGGTTGGGTTTTTTTTTGGTAACTCACAGACCCTGACAGAGAATCTGTTATTCACAGGAGCTTGAGAAACTCCCTAAGAGTTGGTTGGTTTATCCCCCACCCACAGTCAGTTGCCTCTTTGGTTGGACAAAACCAAGCCCCAAGCCCTGCAGTGACGGGGCTGCGTTAAGGCAGGGGAATGATTCTTCAACATATTGCGTTGTCAGAACTTACCGGTAAGTGTCCGAGCAGAGACGAGACACTATCAGATACATAAATAATAATCCCATCAGTGGTAAGAGCAATGAGAAAGCCATCTAGTGCCTAACGATAAAAGGCAGGCAAAAAGAAAAAAATAAAGAGAATTATGCAAGGGAACAACTTAAAATATAATAGGCTAATTTATTCTTTGGTGATGCTTCTAACAGCCTAAAACTAACATAAATCAATCATGGAAATGATAGTTCAATGCAGAAAAATAAAATTACACATGCTGTCTAATTCAACATTCTTCTTACATTCTTATTTGCTCATTAATATTAAATTGACTTGTATTTTTCACCCAGTGAGTATTTATTTAACAAGAAGCAAGACAGTGGTGGTTAAAATTTCTACACCCACACAGTCCTGGTGACTTCAGTCACTTCATTATGTGTTATGAATTACACAATGGTTAACCAATTTGGTGCGTAAGGAGATGTTAGATATCATCACGGCAAACCCAGCATTGTGGATGGATGGATGGATGGATGGATAAGCAGAGCCAGAAAAATTATACAATGCTGTATTTTTAGCAATTTATGGACAATATGGACAAGATCTAAAACCTTATTTATTTTGCTTAAAGCACTAATTTGCTGGGCTAGTGACACAACAATTTTAAAGTTTGCTTTGTTTCCCCTTTCTTATTTGCATTGGTTTCTGTCCCAGAGTCAAAGTTCTCTCTCCCTTTTAAGTCACTGCATGTGCTTTTCTCTTCAGGTGTTCTCCCTATTCTTCACAACATCTTCTTGTACCATTGACTCTGTCATACTCTGCCTTTGCTGAAAATAAGCCCTCTTTGGAAAAAAACACTGGTGAATGGTCTAACATAGTTACTAAAGGGCTCTCTCTCCCGACACTTCTAAGAGGGGAATTTGTTTTGATTCAGCTGGAACAAACCAGCTTGTTTGGTGAGAGAAATTCCCAGAAAGAATGAACAGACTTTTCCAGGGAGGTGAGTCATGATGTCCTGATGAAAAGGAATAACTAAGGCACTGCAGCACCTCCCTGCTCAGCCCAGCATACACCCTTATTTTGGTGGGGTAAAGAGCAACAACTGCCCACGCAGGGTAGGAGATGTCCTGGCCAGAGGAGCATGCAGCACAAACCCGGAGCAGCATCCTTAAGAAAGGAAAAAATCTAGGCTCATGGGGTGTTTCTAGATCGGCTAAGCATTTTATAGGTGAGAGTATCAGAGCTGTTCTCCCGAATGCACTTAAAGGCAATCCAAGCAGAAGGTACAGCTCACATCACAAGCACAGCACCGCACAGCCAGCAGCAGCAAAGGCAGCAAAGTAAAAGCTGCCTGGCTAATGCGATGTGGGAGGAGGAGAGCTGCTCTGGTTTTTTCAGGTCCTTTCAAGTTTTTGCTAAAACTTCTAGCTCTAGCAGCTCTTCTGAGAAGGGAAATGCTCTTTTTCCTCTCATCAGGCCAAACATGGGCCAAATTGGTGCGCATTCCTAAAGGAAAAGCTGTTTATCTTTAAGGGGAAGCAATCATATTTTTAATTCTGTGTCTGCAAAGCATTTAAGCACAACATTGGTCTCTGTCAGGTTTGATTATATGTGCCAGCAGAGTAGAAATCATTAATGTTAACACTGGGACCTACAGGTGAAAAGCAACTGTATCTCTGAACTACTCCACTGAACTGATTACTTCTCACTAATCTATGCAGCTTTAATTTCTTCTTACCTCTAACATCAACTGGGTGAACTCCTCGTTGCTAAGAAATGAAGGCTTCCAGTCTTGTCTAATCTCACAGGCTTCTGTCTGTGCTGTGATTTCTTAAAGAGAAAACATCAGAAAAGCAACATGACTCATGCTAGTCGGAATTTTCTTTTTTCACTTTCAAGTAACACTAGATTTCTTTTAAGAGGCTTTCAGAGGACTCATCCTCAGATCATTCTCCACACAAAGCCTTCTTGCATGCAACAGTCATTTTCCACGCCATCATGATACAAATGCATTAGAAATCAAGAAAAGGAAGAGGAGACATTTTGGGTGGCTGAAGAAATCCTTCAAAAATTAAGGTCAATGGGCTAATTTCAGAGTAGCTGAGCATCACCATGAGCAGAGGGTGTCCGCGACTCTGGAGCTGTTTCAGGAAGGCTCACGGGAGCACCCAGGCAGCAGGACAGGCTGCACCCAGCCACGTCCTACCCTGGGAGACCTGGGAACAGGGCACAGAAACCCCTTTCCCCTGGCTTTTGTAGTGTGTGCTGTTCCTCAGCTCTTCCTCCCTCGTGCTCTCTTTGAGGGCATACAAAGCGTGCCAGGGGGTGCGGAGGCCAGCAAGGGAAACAGAGTGATGTCACTACATTAAAAAGCATACAGCACTGCATCTTTTCAAGTATATTTATGTTTAACTGGTCAGCACTGTATTCAACCTAGCCCACTTCCTGAGGCCAACTGCTATGCCTTGTTCTGCCCCTCACTTAGCTTCATGTCCTCTCTGGAGGTCTTAGATGCTTGGAAAAAACAGTTTTCATCTTCTGAGTGGAAACTGGCTGCTGGGCAGACGCCGAGCCAGTGCCTTCAACGGGAGCGGTCCAGCACCCTCCGGTACCTTTCTGTTTCTGTAAGAAGTCGATGGTCCTCTGCAGTATGGTGGACTTGTCCATCTTGAGAGGGTGGCCGTGGCCCTGCAGCATCGTGCAAAGCTCTTTAATGAGGACATTGAACTGGTCTCTCCTCTTCTTTTCAGATTTGTTGCGTGATGCCCTGGGTGACAGAAACATAAATGCCTCTAAGTAAAATGAAGGACCTACAGCTCGACCCAGGGAGAGGTAAATGGCCCTGCCTCAGCAAAACACTTTAAATACAAGACTCTAAACTCTGCTGGGACTGCTCACTTGTTTAAAATTAGGCTCGGGCGCAAGCGCCTTGCTGGTGCTTAGAGCCTAGCAGCAGGACTGAGCCCACCGACAGCAAGGAATGCCTGGGATTAACAAGTATGATTTACATTCATTTGAGCAAGACTGTATCCTTACACAAATTTCAGCAGCAGTTCCCACTGTTTTAAAAGTGGTGATAATGAGGTGAATGTGTTATGGGTGAAACTTCTCCACTAAGAGAAGTCCTGGCATCTACATGCTCATGTTTTGCCCACCTCATTTTTATGAACGTTTGTTTTGCAGTCAGTACACACACGTGTAAAGGTCAAAACGCGAAGGATTCCTTATTCCCTGACTTGTGCTTGCAAAATAGACTCTGCTTATAGACAGACAAAACTGTGCAGAGACATCTCAACTGCAGAATGAAGTCAAGCACATGCTCTTGTATCTGGTTTTGAAAATCTGCTGCCATGATATATGAAACTGAGAATGTTAAGAGTCTGGCTGCGGAAACCACAGACAAGTTTCCAGCTTGCATTAATACAATTTAAGAATGTTTTATTAGGGTTTTCCCCTCCATTAAAAATAATAAAGGAGAAAGCAAATCCATTCAGTTTCTTCCAAAATGTTCTTTCCAATGCTCATATCTGAGATAACCCTATTTTCATACAACCTCTTCCAGTAGTAATTAATTTTCTTTACAAGTGTATTCATGATGATACATGCTTCCTGTGATCTAGACCAAGTGTGGTATGCAGAAAGCATTTCCATTCATATTCAGGTTGGCATTTGGAGGTTCTCAGATCCAGAATTTATGTTCACAGCCATCTCTGTTTTGGCACTGGTGTACGACGACTAATTAGAACTGAGCCAAATGCTTCTCTGAAGGGAGACTAACCCATACCTGTGCTAAAGCAGGACTGCTCTCTAAGTTTCACGGGGAACTCTACCCCAGGTGGGCAGCACTGCATGATGTCAGTAAAATCACAGGTCAGGAGTCCTGCATCAAGATAATAAATAGCCATGGGATAACACAAGATTCTGAGGGCATGACAACGTAATTTAAGGACCACTCAGCTGATTAACCCATTGTAGGGGTGGTCGAACACACTATGAGAAGCTTGAAAATGGTGACTTAATTATGCTGTTTGTGGTCCGCTACACACAGCCTGTAAACTGCGTGGGGGTTTTGCCTCTGCCATCAGTGGTCCCAAGTACTTTTTCAAGCATTGGACAACACAGCATTTACCATTCTCCCCCGAGAGAGCTTCCACTCTCAGTGCTCTGTGCATCCCTTCATACCTCTTTGCCCTGTCCTTCTCATCTTCATCCATCAGTTCGTTTACACAACACAGGGCTCTGGAAGAAAACGACAGAAATACTTACCGAGACATATTCCCTGATCTTGTTGAGTATGTCAGAATATGGAACCTACTGGTTTGTACTTTATGACCTCCTGGATGCTTTAATCTTCCCTTTCCCAAATTCCACTCTTGTTAGGTAGTTTCTTGCTTGTTCTATCAGCTACTGAGGCTTGAGAAGTGAAACCGTTGCTATACGCCCAAACATACAGCTACAATAAGCGTGACTTGAGAAGAAAAGAGCTAAGAGCCAGCAGCTCCTCAGCCTGCCTTTGCACTCCCCTCTGCCACAGGATGGGGAACCCTGCCGAAGCACTGAGCTCTGCACAGGAATCAGCATCTCCCCTGCAAATGTGAGAGCCGATTTGACTCTGATGTCTGTACCAGGCAGCACTGCGCCTGGTCCTGTTTTGGGAAATCAAACAGGCTGCTGGTTGATTTCAAGCATTGCAATGCTTGAAAAGCATCTGAGGTTTCTTTCCCAGTGGAAGGGCATAGGAGGAAGAAGGAAACTGCTAATCCCCCAAAGGATTAGTATTAGGCAACAGCAGGGTACTATCAGGACATCTAAGAGATGATACGATAGACAGGTTCATCCAAAGCACCCTGCAGCTAATGAATGCTGCTTGCACTGGTGGACTTCCACCACATCATCTGAGCTGCATCCTACCACTGGGATTCATGCCCGAGACTTCAAGTTAAAACTTCCTTACCTGGCACTAACCAGTGGAAAGAAGGGAATGTGACCTGGGTTCCCTGGGTTCTATATGTCCCTGCACCAGAACAGTCATATCTTAACTGTTCCTGCAGCACAGGTAAGGAGAACAGTTGGCAACAGCTCCCAGTAAGGACATGGTACTCTCAAGCCTCGTGAAATGATGGAAAATTCAACACGAGGGTAACTTCTTCACTGGTGGCTTGCTTTCTGTGACTCAGATGGGCTAAGTCCGAGGGATGGGGAGCCAGGCAGATGCAGGCAAGCCAGCTGCCACCACTCCACACCACACCACTGGGGTCAGCTCTGCTGGGTTGCACCCCCCTCAGACACCTCCAAAGAGGAGATCGCACCCATCCCCAGCATCAGCACCGATCTGCCTCCGGCTCTAGCACGCATTTTCACTGACAAAAGCCTCCCACCCCACCCAGCACCCAAGGGGCATTTTTCAATGAGTACATCCAAACGTTTTTCCCTGCTTTGAGACTACTCCAAGCTCAAACGACTTGGTGGCTATAAAAGTAACACAAAATAAAACCACCCACAACTGACAGGAAGGCAAAGATGCTGCTCACAGTAAAAGCTACAAAAATTTACCCTCCCTCTCCTGCTCCAGGGCAAGGATCTCCCTCCCTGCAAATGACCTGGGCAGAAGAAACTGTATGATTTCTTTTGTCCCAAAATAGGAATGCACTCCATGGGGAGGGAGTGGTTCTCACTGCCTGAGTCACTGAAAGCTACAAGCCAAATTAGAAATTACCTGTTCTATTCCTCAGATTCATCAGTCCAGACTGACGGAGTGGGATTAGCACTTCTTATCACCATGTAAATAGAGACGGAGAAAAATTAATCCTGGAAGGAAAAGCAAATCCAGTTAAAACACAGTTGCAGGCAAGACAGCCTAGAGACCAGCAATCACTTCAAGCTGGAAAAGTCTACTACCGTAAATTAGAAACATGCTCAAGTATAACTGGTGAAAGCTCAGCGAAGCCTCCAGGAATGGGAGCTGGGCCATGTTCTGGGGCTCCTGGCTCTGTGTGCACCACCTGGTGCTGCAGAAGCCTGGGAAGGCCCTCGCGACCTCTCGTGTCCAAAAAGCTATGTGGCCCAGCAGGGTGGAGGAACAGTCCTTCTAGCTTGGGGCCGTTCGGATGCTTCCAAAGTATGACAGTTTACCTGGCATGCATGCTATGAAAACCAGCAAGTATGATCCATACTTCATATATCCAACCTTGCAAAGCAAAACCTCCTTTGAGACGAACACGATCACCTAAAGTCAGCGCAAGCCACAACCACCCACCTGTGGGTGGATTTAAGGCCTCCCACTAAGATTTGCTACTGATGAGACACACACGTCTCCTTTTTGTTTGTGATTTAAACGATTACTTATGAACACCCTGAACTCTTGACTATACCCACACCACAGTGTTCATTTCTCTGAAACCATCGCTGTTGAAATTTGTTTGGCTTCAGACGAGCCTCACTCTGAGGAAGGATACAGATGCAACCAGACTGTCCACGACTGACAGTGATGTCTTCAACAACAGCTAAATGCTGGGCTTCCAAATTTAACAAGCTTTTAATGCCCTTGAAGTGACATCCCCGCTTTGAGCCCAGGTTCACAGCTGTTTCTCCTGTTACCACTAGTTCCAACATCAGCTCAAGACACTGCAAAAAACTCAACTACCACTACCAGGGATTACGTATTTGCAACCATGGTGAACAAGCAAACATACCCCCACATTTCTGATCATGTAAAGGACTAGAAAGAGCTTGTTCGTTTCTCCAACTAGTGAAAACACCTCAAAGGGAAGGAAACACAAGAAGGTGGCTGAAGAACCACTGCAAGAGCCGCGCGTCAGGCATGCACGCTGGAAAGGGCAGCTGGGACGGGGTAGGGGCTGACAATGTGGGGCCACTGCTAAACACCACGAGCAACACAGATCCCGACCAGCGATACGGTGAGAGTGCCTTGAGGGGAGGTTTATGTGAGTAACGTGAGACAACAGGCCAAATTCCTGCTCATTGCAGCTAAATGAAATTATGCCAGTCCATTTGCTCAAAAAAATTGGCTCAGATAAAGTGTGATAGGGTGGTTGTAAATGTACTATGGAAGATACCTGCAAGAGGCTTGAACCTCCTGACACAACAGAAGTACAGGAGTAACACAGAAAATACCTAATGCCTTTCAGCGATAAGTGATTCAGTAAAAAAATGCAGTTGGGATGAAGTGATCATTTTCAGTTTGGAACATGAACTTCCAGGGAAAATCTCACGCAACTCCTGATATCCCCAGTGAAGCTGCAACTGAAAACTAACAAGTTTAAACACCGTGGATCTGCTATGCTTCTGTTCTCACAGTCGTCGTATGCTGGTCAAGTGACAAGCTTTTATCCTAGTTCAAAAGGAGCGTGTGATGTTATTTGTTACCCTGTTGAGCCACCATAGAACTGAGGTGCTTATCGCAGTCACTGCTGCTCATCGGTCAGTGCTGTTTTATCAAAATCATATGGTTATTTCTCCTCTAGAAGAATGACCCATACAGAAGTTTTGCTAGCTTGTAATAATTTCAGAGATATGTAGGCATAAAGCAAATTCTTTAAAGCAATGGGTTAAATTATAAAAAATGCTTGTGAATACGCACACAGATCTATCACAGTTTTTCAGGAAACATTTTTTCTGTACGGGCTTAAGTATGCAAAATTCAGCCAAACAAAAGGATTCTTCCCGAGCTTTGAGTGCAAAGCTTTATGCAGAAACCTTCACACTGCCTTGCCCATAGGTTGTCTAACAACTGAAAACTCCCGGGAAGCCTGACAGGTTTTCTGCCTTGCACGCCTGGTTGCCCTCCCAGCCAGCTTGAATAGCAGTAAGATGAGGGAAGCTGTTTGGTCACGGAGAGACACAACAGTCCAGTTAATGCTCACCAAGTCTAAACTGGGAAACAAAGCCCGGATTCTCCAGTCTCTAGCCACAGCTATCACATCTCACTGCCGTGCGGCTGATGTGAGCTGCAAGGGGCAGAGGAATGAGGCTTCCCAGGTCAGACCCAGTGGGAGACCCCCGATGAACGTGAGAGATGTCCTCAGTCAACACCACACTTCCAGGCTCCAGCAGAAGAAATGGCAATAAAAGAATTCACAGGCCCAAACACAGAGAGAAGCTTTTTGCATGATGCAGCAGGATGGTGAGCTAGAAAAAGCCTTAGTAGAAGACACCTAAGGACAAAATATTCTTAACCGGATTAAGCACTTGAGGACTGCATTTAGCTAAGTGCTTTTTGTCTTGTTATGAGCCAGAGCTAAATATAGTAACCAGAATACTTAAGAATAGTTTCATAAGGGTTGTATACACTCCTCAGCAAGATAAGGCACTTAGCACTACTGACAGCAGTATGTCTGCATGTTAAGAGTATTTTAAATAGCTCCAGATAGAATCTCTTTGACCTTAACTGTATTAACCAGAGGGATCAAAATTTATTTATTGCCTCCTGAAAATCCTCTCCTGCAACACTTGGAGAGAAGGATTCCTGAACTCGATGGGCAGGTAAAGAGAGAGGACACTTGTCAGTGCTGCTAGCAACGTTTTTCACCCCCACCTACAGTAGGTGAGGATCAGCTTTCTCACAAAGAAATGCACATCCATCGCTGCTTAATGCCCTCTGTAAAGTGAAAAGATTTTTTCTTTCCTTGTACAGGGAGTCTCAAAAAACACTCACAGTATTTTATATTTTAGACTTTTAAAATATGACAGTATTTGAAGTTGTTTCCAGGGTTACAGAAAGGGTAATGCAGTATGACAGCCTTAACAAGACAAACGGACTTCTCAGACACACAGCTAATAGTTAAAGCACTATTCCATGCTACCTGCAATATTCTGGCATATTTTTTACTGAAGAGAGAATGGGAGAGGGAAATTTTAAAAAATTGTTTGTTTTGCAGAACTGTCTGACTTCAGGAGCTATCTAAAACCCCAAACTTTTGACTAAAGAAAAAGTTTATTGGCTTGCTGCAAATCAGCAAAATATTAACATTACCTTAAGATAACTCTTAATGGAACATCACATTAGTAAGAATTATCCCCTGAAACCAACAGTTCCTATGAATGCTTCATTATAGCTTTAATTTTAATTATTTGGTTATGTCACTGATGGCAAGGCGAAGATCACTCTATGAGTGTAACGCTGCACATTTCTTTGTGATCAGCAACAAATAAACCTTTCATCAATCACCTAAAAAGGGTCCCTGAACCCAGCTAATTTGATTGCATTTCCCAACTATATCAAATGGTCTAATTAAAAATATTCTCTATGCATAAAAACTTCTTTGTGCTTGTATTTAAATTTTCATAAAATTTTGCATTTGAGTAATGTACGGCAGTTAGGAAGTCTTCAGATCTATACTGTAGGAAATACTTTAATTATGGAAATGTGCTGTGCTAATAATTTCCACAGATTTTATATGCAATGAATTCAGCAGAGAGCCCTCAATTACAGGATGCAGCACTTTGTGGCACAATGCAGTCATAAATAAGAGAGTTAATGCATTCTCCAGCAATACGATTTATATGTCAATATGCCAATGTTTCATTCTTCTTGAGGCAACAGGAGGGTATGTCTATGGTTGACAGCTAAATAGCTGATTTAATTTTTAAAAGGCAGAATTTAACCTTTTCAGTAAAGTGCTACTGATTCAATTACAAGATGCTAATGTAAATGACATTTGAAAAACCAAACAGTGCCACTGAATCTTTATGGCAGTTTAGCACAGAAGCGATCACCACCTCCGTTCACGCACCGCAGCACCGAAGCCCTGCCGCCTGTCCTGTGCCGCCCGCCGCTGAGCTACCCGGACATTCGCCCGTCACACAGAGCATGAGGAAAGCCACGGCAGCGGCTCCCACAGCCCTCCGCTGCAAAGGTCCTTCTCTCATACTGAGCAGACTCGATGACAAACTTACCCACCGTTGGGACAAATGTTTCTGGACAGGCTTTGTCCCAGCGCTACAGCAAGCGGGCAACAGCAGCAGTAGCTGCTCTGTACAGCTATGGCACTACCCTCTGTCGGAGTACCCCGTATGGCACTGCCTCGCCGCTGCCACGTCACAGCTCAGCGTGAAAGCACGACACGGAAACGCAAAGACTAAACCAGATGTGGCAAAGGAGTTGCATCTCTGCATTAGTTGACCTGCTTGCTTAATTTTTTTCTGCTTGCATTTTACCCTCTCCTTTCCTTGCCATGCCTTCTGTTGTTCTTCACTCTTTCCTGCTCTTCTTTCACTCATCCCCCTGACTTATCCAAGTGCAAGGTCCTGCACCTGGGTCAGGGCAACCCCCGATATCAATACAGGCTGGGCGATGAGGGGATTGAGAGCTGCCCTGCGGAGAAGGACTTGGGGGTACTGGTGGAAGAAAAGCTGGACATGAGCCAACAGCGTGCGCTTGCAGCCCAGAAGGCCAACCGTATCCTGGGCTGCATCCCCAGCAGCGTGGCCAGCAGGTCGAGGGAGGGGATTCTGCCCCTCTACTCTGCTCTGGTGAGACCCCACCTGGAGTACTGCGTCCAGCTCTGGAGCCCTCAGCACAAGGACATGGACCTGTTGGAGCGGGTCCAGAAGAGGGCCACAAAAATGATCCGAGGGCTGGAGCACCTCTCCTACGAGGACAGGCTGAGAGAGTTGGGGCTGTTCAGCCTGGAGAAGAGAAGGCTGCGGGGAGACCTTATTGCGGCCTTTCAGTACTTAAAGGGGGCCTATAGGAAAGATGGGGACAGGCTTTTTAGCAAGGCCTGTTGTGACAGGACAAGGGGTAACGGTTTTAAACTAAAGGAGGGGAGATTTAGGCTAGATATAAGGAAGAAATTTTTTACAGTGAGGGTGGTGAAGCACTGGAACAGGTTGCCCAGAGAGGTAGTGGAGGCCCCATCCCTGGAAACATTCAAGGTCAGGTTGGACGGGGCTCTGAGCAACCTGATCTAGTTGATGATGTCCCTGCTCACTGCAGGGGGGTTGGACTAGATGACCTCTAAAGGTCCCTTCCAACCCAAAGCATTCTATGATTCTATGATTCTACTTAACATCCATTAGTTTGCAATTCAGAGAATTCGACCTTGAATGCGGTTTCTCTCCATCTTGTTTCTTATGTCACCTGCCTTCATCTTTCTATTGCTTTTTCTCCTCTGTGTTCTTCACTTTCCTCTTCTCAAAAGAGAAAAAAATGCTACAATGATCTCAGTATTGACAATGAATCAGCCATTTAACTGTGGGAACTCTTGGCTTGCCCAGGTCTGAGGCATGCACGACTGCCAAATTCTCTTTAGGGACACACTGCCTGAGGGATCATGCTGGTGGGGATCAGATGGGTGTCTTCAACACCGTTGGCTCCCACGCCACCTTGGTCCAGGTCCAGGAGCACTGGGTCCTGTCCTGCCTGATAGCTCCCAATTCCAGTTTCAGACCCTTTGTCTCCGTTCAGTGGTAGAGCTGTGCAGCTCCATCCTTACAGAAACATCACCCTAGATCTCCGCTGAGGGAAACAGTCCAGCACAGCACACTCATCTGTGGCAACGAACACACACCTTCACTCTTTGGGGATGTCAAGGCAGGGTGACATGCCGTGACTGTACCTGTATTTTCACAGAGCATCTTTGTTTACTGGAACATGGGTAATGGTGGTGAATCAGCGAGGGAACCAAATATTCTGTCCTCTTTTGTTAAGAAGTGGACTGCTTGTGCCACTGTTGTAACTATTGCATCTCAATGCGCTCACTTATCTGCAGCATACCCTCCCCTGGTTTACTGAGCTCTAAATTTAGCTTGTTACCTGTGACAGATTTATGACTACATTCATTATAGCAGTAACAGCTTCAGACAGAAGCTAAGAGGTGCCCAAAGAAAATGGATTATACAAAACAATTACACCATAAAAAAGGCTGTATCAGAACATTGTGATTCAGCACAGAAATGAAATGAAAGATACAGGGAGGAACAATGGTGGTATGTTGGGTTTTTTATTGTGGTTTGTTTTTTTTTTTTAACCAGGATATGCTGTTTTCTGACAAAAGAAAGGGGGAAAAGGATTAAAAACTATCAGACAAGACACTTGAAAAGAAAAGATCATTACTGGATCATTTTGTTCTCTAGGTTTTTTGCCAGATCCTGGAGAAAATAGGTGGCCAACTTTGTTCTGTTCCAGCAAATTACTGAACCTTGCAGGTACAAGATACAACATCGTCGAATATTATTTAAAATGTCTCCAGGGTTTCTGTAACAAGAAGGGCATGCATTTAATGTATTCTATCAATTTGTCTAATAGCCCCTTAAAATTCTCAAAACATGGCAAAAGGCAGAACTGCTGATTCACAACCCTAAGTAGTACAACACTATACTTCGCCTGGCACAAGCAGGGTAGGATAAAAATGCATATATGCATAAATGCAAATAATACTTCTTCTGCAGTCTTGGATGAATACCTGTGTGCATTTGTAGCCATTTAGTTACTACAGGAAAGGTAAATGTGTGGTGTACTATGAAATGATGATATCTAATAAACAATTCTTTCACACACCTGACTCAGTCAGACACAGAGCCAAATAATCCTCACATAATAACATAGTTTTCCCTCGTGTAGCATGGGAGCAAAGGCAGCTGTCCATAGTTAATCCTTCAGCAGAAATTGAGATGTGTGTTTTCATGGGACTATTTCCAGGAAAGGCGCATAGAGCTAAAGAGAAGGCAGCAATATTGAAATCTAACAGTCAGAAGTCTTTTGAACAGAATGTTCTCCAAAATTTCCAGCAAATACGAATGCTCTTAAAGCTCTGCTTCTGCTTATGGCTGATCCTGATGGTGCAAATACATGCGGGTGGGCGGCTGGCTGCACAGACACACATATATAAACACACACTTTACTTCAGAGCCATTTGCAAAAAAATACTGAGAGCAATTTCTACCAAGGAAAGCAGTGGTGACATTCGGGATGACTCCTGCACCGCTCACCTCCTGATGCTGGAAGTTCAGTAACCATTCCTGCTGGGTGCATGCAACAGGAAGGTGAGCAGAGTTCCCTCTCACGCCTCAGGCCACTTTCTATCATATTCACTTCTCTGGCAAATCACACAGCATGGGGGGTGTGTGGCGGGGAAGGTTAACCCAATAGATTTCAGCAATGAAAAGAGTGGCTCAACGAGCTAAACCTCCCCCTAACGCTATTGATTCTGCAGCTTAAACAATATGGACAACATCTGACCACAAACCCACCGCTGAAATTCTGGCTAGTTTCAGGGTTTCATTCAGAATAGTTTCAACACTACCAGAGCAAACCAGCTAGGAACATTTTTAAAAAAAACCCCAACAGTCTCTGCTAACTCGACAGCGTTGGCTTCCACACCTACTGCACAACTGCCTGTGGAGCGGGTGCCGGGCACCCTGACACCCTGTGCTCTGTTTTCAGGGATCATCAGCTGGAGCTTCTCCCTGGGAGGTGCTGTGTGTTACTCCCACCAAGAGGACATAGCTTGCATCAACTGTATTTATGGCATTAAGTGAGGTCATTGGGTCCTTTTTTGGTTTTGGCTTTTGTTTTGGCAACTATGTAGATACTAGGACAAAAATACCTCTAGTAATTCCTCTTCTATTTACTAGGGGTGAAACTCATCCCAAGCAGACAGCTACATAAAGTCTATGCGTCATTAAACTACCTACTTTTATGCCTTATGCTCTCCCTGTGCATAGAATAAATGTAATCATTAGACAACAAAGAAAATCAGCTATCTAATTAAACTAAATACCTTCTCCTCTACTTTTCTCAGCAAGAGAACACCCCCAGCAACTACCAGTTCATCAAAAGAGGCAACAGTAGCATTCATGTCCCTAGCTGTTCTCTTTTTCTCCTCAAACAATACATTTTTTGCTTTGTTTCTTCTTTGCCTTTCTCAGTCTTGTATATAAAATGCATTTCAGATGCTTGAGGATGGTAGAGATGAGGAGATGAGCACTTGTGCTTTGTGTTTGCTTGTGCTGGAGGTTGAACTCATAATGCAAAAATAAACATAAGGCCCAAGGGCTGCTTGCCTTGCACAGTAAAAGCAGGGGGATTCAAATGGGTCACGAGTGGGTCCAAGGTGGTTCCAGGACCACACTTCCTAAGTGCTCTGCTCTGATGACAAGAGAAACGCCGTGTATGACTTGGCTTCAAAGTCCATCTGCTCACAGGTTGCAGGACCAGCAGATGGTGGGAGCTACTTGTAGAGTGGAGGATTTTCTTTCAAACTCAAACATCTTCTGTCTACGTACAGTACTCCCCTGGCCATCGCCCTATAAATGTGCCTCGGCTCACTTCAAAGCCGAATAGCAACGACAGTCGATCTGGGAGTCAGGATGCGCCTGTGAAAGTGATGTACGCTCCTATCACCTGTGAAAGGAAGAAGAGTCTACCAACTCCCTAGCCCATTTAATGAAAGGGGCCTGATACTATCAGGACTCTTCCACTACGTGACCAGATGTTCAGCATAGTTGATCCACACCTGCACAGTAGGTCTGCCCCTTTCCGGCATGCACAGACTGACTGTACATGACACAAATCAGAGCCTCCTGGAAGCACACGGCTTGCTACACCTGCACGGCCCTGTCCGCATTCAATGCTACATCCCTGGATCCCCCTTCCAAGAAAGGGCAACTCAGCTGCTCCTCTGCTGCAGTTGGGCAACACGTGGGAAGGCAGCTGGATGCTGTACAGGCAGTCTGCAGTAGCCGGCTATCCTTGGCTCTGTCATTTCTGCACTTCCTTAGATCTGCTTGGTCCTCTACATGGTCTGGGGAGCCCTTTGGCTGGTAAAATGGGAGGTCTGGGAAGTCTGGTTCTTGTTCAGAGTCCTTTGATTTCTGCTGAACAACGTCTACATTCTGATGCTTTGCAAGCAGCTTGCTGCCATCCTTTCTCTCCCCTAATGCTTTTAGATCAGGAAGCCTCAGCGCACTCCATAAACACAGTTGTATCCTAGTTGTACAAATGAGTTAACAGGGCATGCATTTTACTTCTGTCTCTTTTTATGAGTGTCCCAGTTTGGGGAAGCTGAATTTGAAACAGTAAATGCAGTTACAGCCTAATTTTCAGCAATGCTGAAACCCAGCATAAGCACCTACAAATAAGGCGCATTTTGGAAAAGCTTGACCTAAACCATTGACCCAAGGTTGCACAGCAAAGTTAAGAAGTGAATCCAGATGTCCTGATGATTAGCTCTGTCTATTGGCATTCAGTCAAGTCTTCCCTCCTAAAATAAGCTTCCTGAAGCATCAGACTATAGTCCTAGAACTCCCTTAAATACGCAGCCCTGGTAAGAACAGATTTTCAAATGAAGGAAGGGGAAAAAAACCCAGTTCATTATTTTTTCCTCAAGTGATCACTGACTGACCAATGGAAGGGCAGCTCAGAGTCACTGGATCTCAAACGTATTCCTATAAATAAAAAAAAGGAAGATTCTTCTCCCTTTTCAAACAACATGAAGAAAAAATGTTCTGCCTCAGTAATCCTAGACCTGAGTAATCTGCTCTCTGTTGCAATCTGTTTCCCATGTGTATCACCAGCCTGGAATTTCTGGAACTCAATACATAAGGAAGCTATTCAAAAAAAGGAAATACTACGACAAAAGGATTAGAGATAGGTCTGAATCAGATTGAAAGCCTCCCTATACCAGAGGAGAATTCAGCTCCTGATCCAGAGTTCAACTTCTTGACTTCAGCCCAAATCTCAAACCCAAAGACTGCCAAAAGGATGGAATTTCCCAGAACCAGCCCACCTCTCACTTCTGGTTCAGAGACAGAAGAAATGAGAAAACATGTTGAGGAGACCTGCAGTGGTATGGCAGCAGAAGTGGGACAGCCCTAGCTGTCTGAACAGTTAAGCTGCCCTATAGAATAGAATAGAATAGAATAGGCTATTTCAGTTGGAAGGGCCCTACAACGATCATCCAGTCCAACTGCCTGACCACTTCAGGGATGACCAAAAGTTAAAGCGTGTTATTAAAGGCATTGTCCAAATGCCTCTTAAACACTGACAGGCTTGGGGCATCGACCACCCCTCCAGAAAGCCTGTCCCAGTGTTTGACCACCCTCTTGGTACAGAAATGCTTCCTAATGTCCAGTCTATGTAAAAGACCTGTGAGAAAATTATAAAGAGCTTTAGTAGTTAAAATTCAAAGTCTCCCATGCAAGCTTACTCAGAGTTTTAGCTACTTATCCATTAAATGAATATCAAAGGATTCACTGCAGCTGAGCTAACTGACCTCATTTTACATCTTTGGCTTCACGCGTCCAAGTTCAAGCATAAGAAACTTCTTCACCCTCTTGGTGTGTTTAATTCTGGAGCATTCCAGGTATAATGTGCACATAAGTCAAAAGGAATTTAAACAAAGCCCTTACATTTCAAAATTTGTCTTATCCTCATTTGGCTCTGAGAATTTCAGCTGCTTTCCTTAAATGATCTGCTCACATCTGCTCTCCAGCTGAGCCGTGTTCATGCCCCACTGACCTTACCGCTGCCATCTCTGTAATCTTGCAGCTGAGAATAACCAGCAACGCACCCAGTCCCTGCAAGCGTCAAGAGCCTTTCAAGAAAGAGGAGGTAGAAAAGAATCAGCCTTTATACAACAGGGAAAAGAAGGATTTCAGAGAAAAACCATTGTTTGACTAAGGTGAGTAATGGGAGCCGCACGCCTGAAGCGCCCTGGCCCAGCTCCCTCAGGCAATGGGAACCGGAGGTGTCAGCATCTTGCAGGATTATACTCTACAACGGCAGCTGGCAGATATTTTTCTAATACAGAGCACAGCAGCATCGTTCACACTCATTTGATTCTATTTGCTGCTGTTCCTATTCAAACTCGGCTAATCCGATCAAGTTATTTCTTGGCCTGTGCCTTAAAGCCGAATAAGTAAACACCTTTCATAAGGTCTGAGCCCACTTGTTTCAAGTGTATGATTAAGGGTTAGACTTGAGCATTATTGTGAGAAAACTCATTACTCAGAATTTCCAAAATCGCTCGCAGTTGTCTTAAGTGCCACTTTTCCATCCAGGGTTTTACTTCCTGCATTACAAATATATGATACGGTTGCAAGGGGTCCCAGACACCAAATATACATTTGTGTCTCAGCTGCCCTAAAGGACAGCTCTTCGAGCTGAGAATAGCTCTTAATGGCACCAGTTAGACCCTGTGATGCAGAATATTTTCTGTGGCTACCAGACCTTCTCCACAGATGTCTCTTCTTGTTTACTATGAAGAAGACAGATGATAAATAGAGTCAGCAAATGCATTTTGGACAAAGTCGTGCTCATTAGTAGTATTTGCATTAAGTAACACTAGAAGATTTATGGACCAGAAAGGACGTTGATCCAAGTGTAATTCCATCGCTGTTACATCAAGGATGGATTTGAACTATTGAAGCTTACAATTTTTTTCCAAGAAGAACTGCTGCCACTTACGTTACTGGTATTGTTAATAATATAACCAGTTTTCTTTCCTTCTTTAAAACACCACCCCCCTACTTCTCCTTCTCTTCTCTGAGGCACTTTTAACTTCACATCCAATATTCTTTGCACTATCTTGCCCACATCACTTCACAACTAGCTCCTCAAAAGATGGTTATTTGTTTTGAAAGCTTCAGGAATAAAAGAATATTTAAACAATTAACTGCAATCATATTCATCATTCTGCATGGTACCGCTGATATGCACTAGAAAGATAATGAGAAAGCAAAACTTTCCTTCGGAAAGAAGAAAAGAGAAGATAAACATCCACAGACCTCTCTCTCCCCCCCTCTTATTACTTTGTTATCTTTTTTAGACTGCAAATATGTCAGACACTGGAACACTTTCATACTAGGTCATTATTGTTACACATATTACGCACAAAGACCCAAGGCCTCATTCTGTCACAGATAAGATATTCACACACATCCTTTTTTCCTCCTTGCAGTTTATTTGCATGGCTGGCTGGATAATCAGCCGTAATAACAGAGTATGACTCAGCACGACTGAATGTCCACTTCGCTTTGGGGATTCTCTTGGAGGGGTTTTTTTTTTTAACTATTTAAGACTGTAAAAGATGTGTCCCTCCCAGATAATGTTCATGTAAAAAAGATTTGCGTAAACACAGAGACTCAGGGGAAAGGGAATGGATGAAACTGCAACGTTTCTGCTATCGTGCCCTCAAAGAGGCTCTGGTCCCTTTAGCCGCTCTGCCCGGTGCTGCAGAGCGCACGGTCCCTCGTTGCCCGCTGCAGCACGGGCAGGCGGGGATTTCTCACCGACGGCAGAGGGAAGACGCAGGACAGAGAACTGGTCATGCCCCACAAGGATGGGCATCCCTGAAATTAAGGACTCACGGGTTTTTCTGGGCATCTAAATGCTGTCTATGGATTACAATTGTGCAAGCATGCAGAACATTTTAAAATATGCTTTATTTCATATCTGCAATGGTCCAGTACTAAGAATCCTCCTAGTATCAGTCAAAATCAAGACTCCAATGCAACCAGTAAATGAAATACATGGGTCCATCTCTCTCGAAGGATAACTCTCATCTCCCAAGCAGTTAAAGGCAGCAGTGATGGATACTGCCATCCTGCCGAGCAATCCTGGCTGTGTGGATGTGGCTGACAAGGATGACGGATCTGTACCTATAGATATCTGTGGTCCCTGGTTTTCAAGTAAGAGACTGGGCCAGCTGAAAAAGGCTGCAGTGTGAGATCGCATCTCACCTGAGACAGAGTGAAAAGAGCATTGAAAAGCTTGGCCCTTCATTTAGCCAGATCCAGTGGCACATGCCTCTTTTTTTTAACCATCTGTGTAATTCTTGCGTGAAAACAGTGGGATTTATTTGCGCTTTCCAGAATTAGGGTAACCATGAATTTATTACCTAGAGCTTTCCTGACCAAAGCGCCTTAAACCATAAATGCATATACTAACAATGTCCATACTGTATTTAACACAACAAAACTAGGCTGGCCAAGAACATACACATTAAAACCAGCTGATGGAAAGAATCATGTAATGTACCTGCATAAAAAAACATGGGTAAAAAGGGAGCTTGCTTCTGTGATAATCTGACTGTGTAATACCACCAAGGCCAGCAAGATCCCTGACAAACATCTACGCAGTAGCATGAAGCCAGCAGCAGAAGTTAAAAATGACCATGACCTTTAGTTGGCAGTCCCAGTTTCCTCAGAATTTCACACCGTGTTTGAGAGGCAAATATCATCTGTACTCCCAACCTCCTTCTTTCATGCACTGCTTTTGTGCATGTCTCCTAAAAATCACAAGCAAGCTATACAATAGTTTAGTCAAAACTCAAGCAGGGAAAACATTCAATTAGGCAGAGAGAAAATTCCTCCTTCCTCTTCTTCCTCTTTTCAGCCCTTCTGCAAAAGATCAGTAGCAAAATTCCTAGCTACTTCACTGAAATTAGTATTACACCCATCCTGATTTAACATTAAAGTTTCTTCCAATTTAATTCAGTTTTGTTTTCAACAAGTGAGAAGTGCAAAACAAACAAGAAATTAAAGCCTGTCCTTAATTATTGCTTATGTGTAGCCAACGCTTCGAAGAGCCAGCAGTTATCGCATGGCAATTGCACGACAGGGGCACAGAGCACCCAGTCCTGGCTCAACTCCCAGCCAAGGACTATGCCCACCACCAAAGCTTGGCATCAGGTGGGCAGGTGCAAAACCAAGGCAGAGGATGGACATTTTGGTGCTCAGGCTGTCATCTTCCTACTGAAGCCAAAATTAATTTCTGTGCCATGATCATGTCCCGGTGGCAAAATCCGCAGTTTTGTGCTCATCCTGTGGACAAATGCTGCACATCATAAACAGCTGGCTGTGTTTATTAGGGTTAAGCATGTTGGGCTCTCTTCAAAGTGAGCCCCTCGTTATGATCAGTGCTCTCACAAAAAGTAATCCAAAGTACCTAAGCTGCTTTCTTCTACACTAAAGTTTAAATGAATAAGAAATCAAGTACAGTACCACAAAATGCTTCTCTTCAGCCTCAGAAGCTTGTTTACCATTGCTGTAGTAGCTGAATTGCTGAATGAAATATTTACAACTATTCATGCAATCAAACTCATTTTCCTTAGGAAATAACTGATTAGGTACCTCACATCTGTTCGTGACAATGATTTAAGCCTGTGCTGATCCATATCTAGACCTGACATGAATGTTAATGTTTTAGAAACAGTCGTCCTTAATAGGAGGGTGACGACAGGCTATCCGGGTCTGGTGGCGATTGACTGCAACTGCGGAGTTCTGTACCTACAGGTGAAGGATGACACAATCAGTCCGCAATTTTCTCTAACCTTATAAACTAGGGCTTAGGAAGCCTGGCAGGAGATAGAAGTTAGAGCAGAGCTTGACGCGGAATTATCTTGAGAATTATCTTCCTATCCCTGTCAAAAGTTTTTAATCTCACAGATGTCTGCTTCCTCTACGCAGAGCAGCAACCCTGCTCTGCCCGACTCCAGCATTGCATGTCATTCTTCCAGCAACGTTTCCCCATCAGGGTGCTTTGACTGAAGCTGCTGCAAGTGTTGCAAGGCTGGGAGGAAAACCAGCTGCCGGTAAAGCTGATTGAGATGATTCCCTAGTAAAACGTGACATTCATGTTGGGAAAGACACAAAAATAAAGTCCACATTTTTCCTCAAAAAGCTGTTTTATGGGTAAACAGTCAATGCTAATGCACTGTTAGAAACACAGAGAGAAATCTAACGTTTAGTTAATCTGATTTAATTCATCCATCAATCCTCTGTTCCACAGGAAACTTATCACAAGAACTTACAAAAAAGCAGGAAAAAGAAGTATTTATCGCAATGGCTCCAAACTCCATACTCTTCATTACTGCACAGAGCAAGGGAGAAATCTTCATCCCTCTCAGGTCAACTGCAAAGCTCTTCAACATTGTGTCAAAGACGCCAATGACAAAGGAGATGATCTGTATTACTGCCCCTTCTGGGAAGGGGCATCCATTGAGATAACAGTGCTTCCTAAGTTCCGACAAGAGCAACTAGGTCAGAAGAAAACTTTTGGCAACACCTATCATCACTACAAATTTTACTTCAAGGTCAAAGAACCAAATAAAAACAACTGAAGAAAATAAACATTTGCCTGCAAAGGACCTTGTAGAGCTGTAAATCAAATACAAACGAAGTCTATATAAGTGTCTGAACAGTAATCTCTGGAATAGTCAGGAACGCCTCATAAAAGTAGATTTCAAACACAATCCAAAGAAGATTAAACTGACAATTCATCTCTCTTAGGACTTCTATACATCATAAATAGGCGTTATGCCTTCTATGTAAAGCAGGTCGTTATCAGATTTATTCACCGATATCTCTTCTTATTCAAACAATTCAAACCGGACTATATTAGAAAATCCCAGAATAGCTTCCTCGGCACTGCAGCTTTTGAAATAAGATGATGATTTATATTTATAAAATTTTACTTACCGTGCAATCAAATTCATGTTAATATAATACACTATCTCTAAGGACAATTTTAAAGAAAGATGCTATTCCAGCTGGATCACTTATTAATATTCATACGCTTTCCTTCAAAAAAAAAATCAAAAGACAGAAGTTGTTCTTCTTTGCGGTAGTCTTTTTTCCATCCCTCAAGCGAAAACAGAGATTCTGCTCTAGTCACAACAGCCTACTACCAACAAACTAATCAGTCTAACACTCTAGATCTTGATAGCTCTACTAGCTGCCTTTTTAACTGTGAATATACCCAAGATAAGGAATTCAGCTCCAGATTCGAAACGTGTGCCGTGGATAAGACGAAGTTCTGATTCAGCCTCATTTCTTGTTTCCAAATGTTTTAGTGGTAATTTTAGTCCATTGCATTTATTCTTCTCCCATCTTAGGCAATGGATCTTTGCCCTTTCCAGACAGTATACCAGGACTGTTACAGAATCATATACACTCTTCTACTCTAACAACCTTCTTCTGGGACCCTCTCCTTCCAAACTCTGAATTATTTCCAGAAAGTAGAAAGACGGAGTTGTAGACAATTTTCCCACGTAACAAAATTTTCAGCAAGGGTTCCCGAGTTGTGCAAACTTCCCCAAATAATGGACTTCTGCTCCGGGCCCGGTGAGACATAGATACCGGGAGGTATTGCAGTTGAAGAGCCGAGTCCCAAGAGATGTGAAGATGCCCCAGATAAGAAAGTGATTTAGCTTCACAAAGTCCATGCTCCAGCAGAATGAGCAATGAGAATTGTCTGTCCCAGGTCTGGCACCCAAGGGCCAATGTAACTCCCTCTGCAATTACACAGCTCCGCGTCACTGCTGCCATGTGGGAGGCTAACCCCAGAGCTTATGATGGAAAGAAAATAAAGTAACTCACTTTTTCTGTGTTGACACATTGTCTCCACTAATGACAAAGCTCAGCCCTCTGTAATAAGCAAGATTAAACAGAAAATGTAGGTGTTAAGATTAGCACAGAGAGTTTGTTAGTTACAAAGAGTAATACTTCCTACTGTGCCCCTTCCATTAAAAGCCTGCCCCAAAATGAAGCCATTCCAACTATTCCATTTGAGAGAAAAAGCAAACTGTTGATATTCATCTTTAATAAATACATCAGTAGCAGAGTCAAACAAAGTCCTGCCTTTTGGCCGCCCATGACTCACTTAGCACACACGCTTAATACGTAACTTAATAAAATTTGGTTGGAAACAGTTTGATCAGAGTGAATATTTCTAATTTACTGTAAATCACGCCAGGGCACATTGCGCTCAGAGACAGGACAAACAGGTTTATGGCCAAACTGCCTCAGCAAGGGGTGTAACCCTCCCCAGCTATGACAGCCTCTCTAATTGCTGTGTTTGCTGTGACAAGCCAACAGTGGACCAAACACACAGCATCCTCCTCTATACATAAAAACGTATTTGCAGTTTGTGCAGCAGAGCCTTAAACAGCCTAAACCCAAGGGCTGACTCCCAGGGACATTTATTTTTCTCTTCGGCTGATACTCTGGGAGAGGTCCTCACTGCACAGAAGTTGATGGAAGTTCAACCTTTGCCTTCATCAGGGCCAGGGGTTCATCTCATCCCCTTCAGATAAAGCCTCTGTATTTGCTTGAAAATCTTTCTATAATGCGGCCATGTCTGTGCAAAATAATTAACGGCAATGGCAGCTATTATCAGCTTGTCTACTGTTCATTTATTTCTCCAAAAAATGGTTTACTTGGTATGTTGCTTACGGTCAAAACTTTATTGTCCTGAAGCAATGAGCCACGCTGTGCTGTGAGTTAAAACAGAATTAAAGTAGGCTGAGCCCAGAAGAGAACAAACAAACCTTATTAATTTCTTTTAAGCATGTGTGTATGCATGTGTTTGTGGGCTGAACCGATGAAGCAAGGGAGGAGATTAGCATTTTTATGGATATGATTCCTGCCATTGCTACATACTTGCAAATCCTTTCTAAGCTCAGGCAGTTTGTAAACAAGAATAAACACACCTACAAATATCTTTGTGTTTATCTATTAGTCAATCAATTAATCAACCTGCCTATAGCTGTCACTCAACAAAGCACCTCACATTGACTTACAGATCACCTATAGGTGAAGGGGAACGCTAATCGTGGGGAGATGGAGGTGCAGTGTCAGTGTCTGCTGAGCCGTGACACTGCCCTTGGGAACAGAGGGGCTTCCCTAAATCCCTGCCCAGAGCCAGGGCGCAGAGAGCAGCGCAGGTGGCAACTGCAGGTACAACACGGCTACCGGCCAAGCCCAGGGTACTTGGTGTAAAACTCCACACGTTTCTATTTCATGCAACAGGCCCCTGGGAAGCAGCCCTGGAGGACTGAGGTCCCAGAAGCTGATGGAGGGTGACGTGCAGGGTGGCACAGTCCTCCACGCCATGTGAGCAGTGGTGCGGGGAAGACCAAGCCCTGTGCTCTCCCTGTCTGCTCGCGACCCCCGGGTGTTAGGGACCCGTCAGGAGGGTGGCATAGTTGTCCCCAGTCCATCTGCTCTGCAAAAGGCAGGTAGCACTAGTGTTCAAGGCAGCTGTTAGCCAGTGTCTTCAGTCATACCCAGAACATGTACATCACGAGCAAACCATCCTATGCTCATCTTCCACCACCGTCAACAGGAGGCCATTTCCAGCTGCTCATGTGTGCGCTTGTGTGTGTGTGTGTGTGTGTGCATCAGTCCTCCAAAGTTAGCGCTCCAAGGTCTTGCTCTGCCTCCCTCCCTCCCTCCTAAGGAAAGACACATTTTACGGTGTTCTCTGTGACAACGTGTAGCGAGCCTCTTGGTTACCATAGTGTTACGCACTACAGAAATGTCGACAAATTAATCAATTATACAATTGTGTTTACCTAAGAATACAAGTCGCAGTCAGATGAATGCATTTCAACAGCTCCGTGGAGTTTGGTTAACACACTTCCTCTTCTACCATCTCAGCATTATCCTCATCTGCACTGTCATTTTTCCATATTTCAATTTCTCTTTACAGGCAGCTTATCAGGTAAGTGATCTCTGCTTCAGGCTAAGTCAAGCTGTTCTCCTTCTTGCTTGCCTGCTTGCTTTCTGTTTCTGTTGTTGTTTTTTTCTTTTTCTTTCCTTCTCTCTTTCTTGTAAGAAGATGCACATTATACATTCAACTTTCCTATAACAAAACTGTGTTTTTAAAATTACTAATCCCTCACTAATGGTCAGCAATCACTTCTTTCTTCTAGAGGTTATCCTGCACAATTGACAGAATTTTGCTCCGATCAGCAGCAGAGCAGAGCTGATTTTAGGTCCAGCTTTGCAACTTATTTTAGGAATATCAGGTGGAAAAGGAACAGCGGGGACACCAACCCCAGCACTCCAGTCTTGGAAAACAACGCCATTAATGGCTACTTCACAACATCTCTTCAACTTGTCGAGATGCACCAGGAGCTCCAGAACACATCCTCACATCCTACAACAAACTTATGATACACATCAGAAGCACAAAAGATTAAACTGTGTTGTGACACAGAAAAGGGCAGGTGAAGATCACTGCCAGTACTGCACGTTCTCGTATCCACACAAAGTTCATTAAACAACGCTAGCAAAAGATCCCAGAAAATATACCATGAAGTACAATACGGTTACTGGCAACACAACCTGAAGGAAAAATGCCTCTCTGGCCCAAAGTCTGACGAACAGGTTAAACCAGGGAGCATGCCAGAAAAAACTGCAGGCAACTGTGCCCGTCTAATGCCACAAGAAATCTCTCCCCTGCACACTTTCAATGTCCAGTGCTTGAGAAGAAGGCAAATATGCGGAAAAAAAAGACTCAAATCTGCAGCAACAGGGAAAATTCATTCTTGCCTTGGCTCCCAAGAAAACAGCAGAAGCCTTGATGCATGGGGTTAATAGTGCAAACAAAACCAGGTCCATTCTCCTTTCAACCTTACATTAAAAATACGACTATACTGGAGACCACAGGACTAATTCTGCAAACTTAACTTCCTATCTCCAGGATCTCTCTAATTTAATTGTATAATCTCTTTCATAAGATTATCAAGATCTATCTCAAAACTACCCTAATTGAAAGACTATTACACAACTTCAATCCTTAGGTAGCTAGAAGCTTCCTTCTAATTTCCCATCCAAATTTATTCATGATCAACTTAGACAATTTGATCTTCTGCAGATACTATCTTTTGACTTAGTTTTTCTGCCTTCTTGCTATTTAGCCCCAACTGCGTGTAAAAAGACCTACTGTAACCTGTCCCTTCATTTGCTCAACTGGCTAGAGCTAAACCAACTATGGTCTTCAGGCTCACTTCATACAACAGATGGTCCATTTGTGTAGCCACATCTCTAGCCCTCCTACTGTTGTAATTTAACATTTTCTTGACTGGGGTGTCCGCAGCGATGCAAAATCCCAGTAGCTACTCCATGAGCAACAGAAAGCTCTTGTACCGACGCTCTGTATGATGATTTGTACAATGATAATATCACACTTCCCTGAATCTCATATTATTTTCCTTTGATATCCAAGGATGTCATTGGTCTCCTTCACAGCTGTATCTCACCACTTGCTCGCAGGTATCTCCTGACCAGCCAGTGCATCCACATCTTCCCCTTCTGTCACGGACAGCTGACGAGCTCCTGTTTCACACTGGAAATTCTTGTTACTGGTCTCCACGCTTAAAACTTTGCATGACTTCGCACTCACCACTATTAAATGTCATTTTATTTCTATCACTCTGATCAACAAAGTCATCTAAATTCCTTTCATATGATAATCTGATCCGCCTCCATATTGACAATACCTCCCAACTTTGTGTAATCCCGCACAGCTCCTGGGCACACGCCCAAATCCTACCCACAGGTCAGAGCAGCTCCATTCAACAGGCGCAAGCCTGGTCCCAGGGGAGCAACAGCACTGATCTCGCTCCATCCTGATGACTTTCTTTGAATACCTCTCCCATTCAGACAACTTTATTTGCATGCAACTGTTGTATCTTTTCCTTAGCCAGCTCCTTTTCCACCTTCCGATTCTCGTATTGAACGACCATCTTCATTTTAAGCAATAATGTCCAGTGAGGCATGGTATCAAATGCTTGGCTTTAGATAAATTACATTCCTGCCTTACCCCACCTAAATAATCTGGTATACAAAAAAGATGTTAGATTAGTCTAGCACAATCCATCTTTGATAAAATCTTGTTGTAATTTAGCTTGCTTCCTCATTATTTCCATGTCTAATTATTCTTGCCTACAAAATACGTCATGAGACACCGTGTACTACTGCATTCAAATCAGCAGGCCTATAGTTCCCTGCATTGCTTTTTTATTTTTTGACTGTATAGGGACTTCATGTCCAGGACAAAAATGGGTCCCCTCTTTTGCAGCTGAAGAGCCATGGGAGAGCCTTGCTGCAAGCCATGCAAGCCTTGTGCCACGGCCTTCAGTATTCCAGGACTGGGATTATTGGCACTTCTTCATTTGTCTCACTAAGATATTTAAGTTTTGCTTGTTTTCTTTTTTTTTTTTTAACTTTGCTATGAATAGCTTTCAGTCTCCTGCAGATTTGTTAGTAATTACACTCTGTTCCAGATTCTACAGAAGGTTCTGCTTTCATGAGAAAGTTGTGTCATTATTTAGAGACAACAGTTCTCCTTTCAATTTAGGCATGGCTAATTTCAGTTCTGTGTAAACTGACTAAGTGCAGGTTTTGCTTGAACCCAAATAAGTTCATTCGAACCAAAATAAGAACGCCCTTACACGAGGTCACATCAGGTTAATCAAATCACTTTAAAAACAGACTTAAACTAAATTGGTGTAATCTCCCCGTGTAGACAAGGCCCAAGCCAATAATGGAATATGAAGTAGGTCAAAGCCTCTCATTAACAATACGCACCTCTGCGGTTTGACTGAATCTGGTACTTCTGAGGCCGAGCAGATGTGCAGCCAGCAAGGCCAGCTGTGTACAGAGCGCTTGTCACAGCCTCGACACCACCTCAACCTCACGTAAAACTGGGGCTCAAGTGGGACTGGAGTAATAACAAAGCGGCTTTTGCAGGGCTTCTGCACAGGAACACTGTTTGTTTGGCGTACAGGCCGCAGGGCAAGAAGTCGCTCGGTGCTACACAGTCCTGTGTGCACCAAAGTAGCAGAGAAATAAGGAAAAAAGAGAAATGGCCTCAGCCTGGGCAACAGAACGGGACAGACATGGCAGAGCTGCAGCCAGGCGAGCCCCACCGGCGGCGGCTGTGCCGGCGGGCACAGAGTCGCTATTGCAGCGGGACGACGTGGGGCACATGGAGCAGAGCGTGGCCCTAGGTGAACAAAGATTCGCGTGAAAGAAGGCAGTCATCCAGGTCGTAACAAATAAATACAGTCTTTGTACCTGCCTGACTTAATAGAGATTTGGAACTAAAGTGATACAGAGGTGTATCATTTTAATAATACCAGCGAAGACTGGTCCATACTATTTCAATTTTTATAGGTTTGACTGTTTTGGTTAAAGCCAGATTATTCCACTAGAATCCATAACTGTTCCAGTACAAGTCTGGATTCAGTTGTTCTGGTATGGGCACACAGCTTACTCCCCAGTCTTGAAGGAACGAGTTACGTTGGCATCAAACCCAACCCTTGGTATCATTACATGTGAATCTTGGGAGGTTGCGTAATTTAAGGCAAAACAATGCAACTTCTGTGCATAGACAAGCCCTAGCTCCAAACTGTAAAGACATCCTACCAATTTTTTTATACTACTAACAAGCAGAAGTTGGATTCGACATCAGTATCTCTGAAATGCAATGCTGCTTCCAACACCATGAAACTTTAATTATGAACTACTCATTTGCTAATTTTAATCTTTAACCCTGAGCTATTTTTGAGTACTTGATGTGTGTCTTAAACCAGCAAAATAATTTATACAGACATAGTCCGAGTGGCTAAAAACCAGGAACTATCACATACCTTACTGCCAAATTTCACTGAAGTTTGTAGTTTATAAAAAAAATTTCAAACCAGTTTTACTTTTTCCTCTAGATCAAGTAACTCTAATCCACAGCTCTGAATGAACAGAATAAATGAGCAGTAAGCAACCACTCCTAAAGCCATTTGCATTTTTCCTATTACATCTTCCAGAAAAATTCTAAAGATTCAGTAATAAACATGTTTAGCCCAAGAGATACGAATGTCTCCCTTCCACACAAACTTCCACTTTCGGCTTAACTCCTCAGCATCCTCTCCTCATTAGTGCTTGCTGCATTTGTCAGAACTTCGTCAGCAACAGAGCCCCGAGTGCTGTCGTTACGGTGCATCAGCGCACAGGGTGCTCTGCTCCTCTGCGATGCATCGCTGACACACTGCTTTACTCTGATTAGCACATTACAGGAAAATTATCTCTTTTTTAAATACAGTTTCTAGAAAACCAAAAATCCAAATGTATTTTTCTGAGTGGATAATGACGGTGAGGCATTGCAGCCTAGGAAGTTTATCAAAGTTACACAAATTCCCAACCAAAACAGCACATACTGAACAGCACAACTGAAAACAGTTCACACTGCGTACGTCTGAAATTATCTGCTGCTTCAAACAACATGCGTAGGACCTGTGAGGACTGTAAAGCCTACGTACCAAAACCACGAAGAGCTAGCTGTCTCTTTAAGGTAAATTCCCATTTCCAGAGCTAGGGATTAGCAAGCAGCGATCCAGCAAAATAAGGACAGGGGAGCACTGTCATTCTGCCTAAAAACGAAGCGACTCCGGACATTTTCCCATCTATACACCGGAACGTCTCGTCCCATTAGTTAAATCAGCACCGCTGCTTTCACTGCACACGACAAAATAAACTTAGGCTAATAAATAACCCTGCCCTCCCAGGTTATACTGCACCCTCGCAGGCGGGCAAAGCGCGGGACATTTTAACAGCTTTGATTTCAGGTACATTATCTCCAGGGCTACTCCCCTGCCGAAGAAGACAACTTCATTCAAGGGATCAGTGCTAGTTGGCACCCAGGTGCCGGCTCTGTCCCCAAAAAGGGACTGCCGTGCTGGACTTCTCCAAAACCCGCTCAGGAGGGACCTGCTCTGCGGACGGCTCGGGAGCCTCCTGCCTTTGGGGACTGTGTCATTTTACAAAGGGCAAGTGCTCTCTAAAGTGCGATGACACCTCGTTTATGAATCACGCAGGGCTCAGCTTTGAAGCGTGCTTCCAGTACAAGCTACCCAGAGCAATCAGTTTGCAATTTCTGCCATTAAGGACCGAGGCTTGGAGTTATCATTCACAAATCCCCAGCTGAAACATATGAGGGACTTCAAAAGCCTTCATAATTCCCCGCTTATAATGTAAACAGTCTGTAAAATCAAATGACACAATAACCCTGGTGGGAGGAGTAACTTTTCAACCTGGATTTTAGACGCTATATTTAGGCGCAAGACTCAGTTCGGAGGTTTTTCCCCACCGCGTTCTCAGACAAGCGTGTTCCCAGAACGACAGAACTTCAAGACAGAGCGAGAAAACTGCTATCGGGCCCATTTTAGCCTCCAGAAAATGGGTTTCCTCCCACCCAAGCACCCCGCAGCTCTCCGCGGGGCTCAGTCCCCGTGGCTATTCCCCAGCCGGTCCGTGACCTGGGGTCCGCGGGCACCTGCGGGGCCGGGGGGAGGTGGGGGGGGATTTGGGGCCAGGCCCCTGTGCCGCCGGGCTCCAGCATCCCCGCCCGGCAGCGGCAGCAGCTGGAGCCCCCTCCCCGTCTCACCGCTGCAACGGGAAGCCCGCCGGGCAGCCTGCGCCGCAGCCCGTGCCCGTCCTGCCGACACGCAAGGTTTTTTTTCGGGGGG